>CM077257.1:6306341-6556341 GCA_039654775.1 Spinibarbus caldwelli
AGCCGGAGGAGAAAACTGAACCTGAATGTCATGATCTTCCAATAAATCGAGTTAAACTCATCTTTAAACGGCTAAGGAAATTTGACCTCAGTCCCTATGCAGGACTAAGGGAGAGTGACAGGGAAATGAAAAAACTGCTTAATCTTCCCACTTGTGGTAAAAATGCCAGGAGAGAGGCGTCTATTGAACGGAAACTGTGTGCCTGTAGGTACTATCACTCTTCCTCAGAGACCTTGCCTGAGGCATCCATCCAACTCCTCGGGGAAAATCATCTCCCACAGCGATTCCTGGCTGCACCATCGACAAAAAGTAAAAAAATAAAAAATAAAAAATGTCAGGACATCTTTCATTCTCAATTCACAGTCTAGTCCTCACTGCAGATATGATGAAACACAAATATCCCACACGCATCCCCTGCATGCCGCCGAGGATGCGCAGAGCTCTAAAACTTTAATTAGACTTCATTGAGAATAGGTATCTTTGAAGACTGCAGGGATTGTTGGCCTATCACTACTGTACTCTCCGGCAGTGTAAAAACTTCAAAACATTGGAGTTTTAATAGGCAGGGATTCCTGTGATGTATTCGTTGTCATTGTGTCTTATTCCATCATTAATTTTCTATGCTGTTTGTGGCCACGATGCAGGGAAGTTTCTACCTGTTTAACTGAAAGTAATTGTGCTGAAGGCTGTAAAAAAAAGTCTTTTCAGCCCACCTCAGCTCCCGGCTGATCGTTATGTGTATTGAATACTGAGAAGGCTCTTTCGGTTGGAGGCCGAGGGCCCGGTCAGCTTGTCCTCCACTGTATGAGTGAAATTTGATTAGGAGTCTAATTATGTCCAGCAGAAAAATAAGGGTGGAGGTCGTTTCATAGTTTAGCTGGTTCTTGTTCGTTTTTTTTTTTTTTTTTCCTTCGTCAGACGCACCTCTACATATTTTGTCTGCTATGGAGATGGATTCAGTGCTTAAAAGTGTAGATGATGTCCTTCTCACCATATAATCTTGAACAATCAGCGGGTCAGGGTGTAGTTATTAATTGTCTTGCAGAAGCTGTTGACCTATACAATAGCAAGGAGAAGTAAATGATTTTGATTGCGCTTTTGTCTGTCTCTAGGTTTTCCTGATTGCAGACTGGTGAAAGGTTATGAAGATGTTCCTTACACATCTTTACCAGCAGTGTTGGGGAAAGTTACTTTTTAAAGTAATGCATTATAATATTGCGTTACTCCATTAAAAAGTAACTAGGCCTATTTGTGTTACTTAGTTACTCTTTATGGAAAGTAATGCATTACATTACTTTTGCATTACTTTTTGTCACCTGGGCTGGGCTTGCTTGCTTGTTTATTGTTTAATAACAAAAAACTCAAAAGTTATATTTTTGGCAATTGTAAAGGCCCTTTGACACCAAAGGTGAAATGAATAAACCTTTGGCTGAAGGAAGTTCCTCTGCACCTCACTCCCAGTTTCTCTCAACATGAGGACAGTAGACACATCAGTGAATAAATGGGGGGAAAAGTAACTCCGATAGCTTGTAAACTTAAAAGTAATGCATTAATTTACTAGTTACTTGAAAAAAATAATCTGATTACGTTACTCGTGTTACTTGTAATGCATTACCCCCAACACTATTTACCAGATGCAAAGAAGTTTCCAACTATTACAAGAAAAGATATCCAAGGCACTTCCAGAACAAAAAAGTTAAAAAGCCCTTTTTCACAATATGGCCATCTTAACATTAAAAATGACTAAAACTCTGCACAGTGATGCATTTGGGCCTTCAGCCTTCCTCAGAGTGTGTCAGTTTCCATCTCTTTCACTTTACATTATCACTTCGCTTTGGATAAAAGCCTCTACCAAATTAATAAATGTAATGTAAAGCCATTTTTTATTGCCTAGTCTGTGTTATACTGGCGCTACAGCATGGATAAAGCCAGCACTTTCAGTGAATGAAATAAAATCAAGTTTGTTTGGGACTGTTATGGTCTGGTTGTGGTCAAAAGGTTATGTAGTCCAGACAGGGTCATCATCTCCACTCCCTGACTGACAGCAGCCTTGTCGCTGCTGTGATCCAGTGCAAGGAAATCTAGTTAGTGCAGGAGGCTTTTTAATAATAGCTTGCTGAGCTGTGATCAGGTGTTGGTGGAAACGTTCTCCCTGTCCAATTTAAGAGGCCACAGGACAGCCTTTCACACAGTTTCTCTGCCCATCACAACCCTTCATCTGGGGAGAACTGGACGGTCATTCTACACTATTGATTTGTGGTTTTTATATAAGATTTTTCATTTAGTTATTTATTTGGTAGCTTTTGAATCAGTGCTTGACCCTGGCTGTGAAATATATTGCATTACATTTTCTATGTCAAGTTATTTCCAAATGATGAATGTGTCGATTTAAAGTTGAAGTTTATATATATATATATAATTTATTTATTTATATATATATATATATATATATATATATATATATATATATATATATATATATAATTTATTTATTTATTTATTTATTTTTGTGGAAATACTTTCCTCATTCATAGGCATTCCTAGGTTGATTGACTGATATTTTTAAATTTTCCATACTCATTTATCATTTTTTTATTTTGTATTTTTGCATTTCGATTGCCTTGCCATCATTTATTGCTCACTTAAAGTTAATCCTTAAATGCATTTTTAATGTAAACTGTTAAATGTAATTTTCAGATCTCAAAATTAATAAACATTTTTCTCTACTTATAATGTATTTATACAGTTGTAAAAATACTGTTCATCATAAAGCTATAATTCCTGTTTTAATGTATAGCATTTAAAACTATATTTTGCTGTTGTTTCATTGTTCTAAAAATTTATGTGTTTCGTGGGATGGCAATAGTGAAGTAATTGTGAATAGTTTGTTGGGTCACTATGAAATGCCTGTTTGTATAGAAAACTGCTGCATAAAGAAAAAAAAAAAATCTACTTTTGTATTCCATAAAGTCATACACGTTTAGAACGCATAAGAGTGATTACATAACGATAAAATATAGTAGTAGTGTAGTAGTATTAATTAAATGATACATTGTCTAAAACAATATCTTAATAATAAAGACGCGTAAAGATTTGTTTTAAAAGTTTTCTAGTTTGAAGGTGAATAGCCCTCAGATTTCCTTCTAATCATCGTGAGATAGTGGTGGGCGGGGTGACATTTCAAACAGTAATTTATATGATAAGTGCCTACGCAAAAAGTGAGATTTGACCTTGTGAGTGACACTTGAAATGGCTGTGACGATGATCTGATTGGTGAGCTTATGTTAAGCAACCCAAAATGCAGAGGTTTACAGGGGACTGCAATAATGAAGGGTCAGCTGCGGGTAAAACTCAAATTATTCATAGACTGCAGCTCATATGCCAAACTAATGCTTACATAAAGAATTAGCTCTGCTTTATTCTTCAGTGCTATAGATGACACATCTGCGTGATATATTGTAAACAATGAAAACAGATGCAAATAAACAAGCCAAGTGGTTGTAATGCGTTTACATTTATACATTTGGCAGATGCCTTTATCCAAAGTGACTTTCAGTACATTTGGGAGATGCATTTATTAGTATGCAGTACTTGCAAAAACCACATTGATACTGTAGCTAGCACCTTTTTTTTTTAAGTTTTATAGTTGACAAAGAACATTTTGTTTCTCAGATTTTGTTGTAGTAACAATCAGGAGACTTTTAAGTTCTGATGTATAGTCTCATTTAATTTCATGTAATGGCAAATTTGTCTCAGATATTTCTCCTGAAATAATAGATGATACAACTTTCCTATGAAGCTATCAAATGAATGTGGAAAGTATAGTTGAATTCATATTTAGGTCTCTCATTGCAGTCTTTGGGATTCTGGCCAATATGAGCACAGTTTGGGATCTCTTCTGCAACTCTTGAGGAGACATCTGTCAGATTACTGTGGTCTTTTTCTTAGGACATGAATCTGAGAAGGTCTCTGTTTACTCTCCATTCAATCTTGTTATTGTAGAATAAACATTCAAGATAATAAAGAGATTGCATTTGTGATATAAATGTTTCGGTAACACTTTAGAATAGGGAACATTTATTGACTATTAACTACGACTTTTCCCTCAATAAATTCTTAATTTGCTGCTTATTAATAGTTAGTAAGGTAGTTGTTAAGTTTAGGTATTGGATTAGGGATGTAGAATAAGGTCATGTAGAATAAGGCATTAATATATACTTAATTACTACTAATAAATTGCTAATATTCTAGTAACATGCATGCTAATAAGCAACTGGTTAAGAGACCCTGAAATAAAGTTTTACCAATGTTTCTTGCCTGTGAGAATAGATGGATAGTCTGCCTCAAATAGAACAATGCATTTGTTGGCAGGAATTACATCATTTTAAATCACTGGATTTGTTAAGCTGTTAAACAAGGAGAATTGTTCTTATCCAGATCTTCTTGGTCTGAACCCCTGCAAGATTTGTATTTATTTATTTATTTATTTATTTATTTATGTATTTATTTATTTTAATCTGAAGTAGCCTTCCAACTTTTTAATCTTTCAAATGTAACATTGTAGTGTGTGTGTGTGTGTGTGTGTGTGTGTGTGTGTATATATATATATATATATATATATATATATATATATATATATATATATAGTTCATATTATTTTTTTCTGACCTCCAAAACCCTGTTGCCCAATCTTAAAATTGAACTTTCTCCACAGCAAGTTGAGAATGAATTTTGACACTAATGTAAAAATCCAATCTCAGCCAACTGCCAGTGAATATTAGTCGCTGATGGAGTTTTGTATCACCTATTTAATGAAGGAACCTGTTTTGACTGGGCTGTTGATCTATATATTGGTAGATGTCATGCACAGATTTGGACATGTTCCATCAATTTCACTTTGCAGTGGTATGTTAATACAGAATTTGAATAACTTCCTTGGCAAATGGAACAGACTCGATAAGGCCAATTTTATTATGCACAAGGTAAATTGTATGTGCAGTTAAAATAAACCTGACAGTGGGATGGAGGGAGGTTTGTCCTCTACCCTGCTCATTGTGATTGGGCTTGACATACTAATAGCTTTACAATTGGAGTTTTATTGATTTGCTTTTAACAATATTGTTTTTGTTGAACCATTTTCAAAATCATTTACATACTTTTTTTTTTTTTTTTTTGCTTAAGTTCTATTTCTCTTTTTGATTGTTCTGCATGACCATATTATAAATCCCTTAATCCTACTCCATACCTAAACTTAACAACTACCTTACTAACTATTAATAAGCAGCAAATTAGGAGTTTATTGAGGCAAAAGTCATAGTTTATAGTTAGTTGGAAATTGGTCCCCAAAATTAAGTGTGACCTTTAAGTCTTTAAAAAAAAAAAAAAAAAAAAAAAAAAAAAAATATTTTCTTTGAAACTGAGTGTCATTACTTAAAAATAATTTTAATAATTGTCAGCTAGCAAATGAATAGAATTTGTGGCACATATTAAATTTAAATTTTACCCAAATTACTAAAAAAAGACTATTAATTAAAACATATATTTTTAGATGAATGATGGCGATAATGAAGATTAAGAAAGCAAAATAATTAAATCAGAGTGCACATTTAAATTAGACTTACTTCCTGAGATAAGTAAAAAAGAAAAAAAATATATGATTTTTTTTTTTTTATATATTTGATTTTATTATTTATTTATTAATTTTTCTTTTTTGATTTAAACATTTATTGAATATAGAGGTCTTAATTTGTGAAGGTAAAATATTTGGTAGAAAAAATGTTTTAAAGTTAAAAATGTTATTAAAAACAGCTGATGCAGTTGTAAGAAAAACATTGTATGTCTTATCAGTCTTTTTTTTTTTTAAATTTTATTTTATGAGAACTAATTGTGATAAGATCATAGATTGTGATCCTGCCTGAAAAAAAATTGTGATATGATTTTTTTTTTTTTTTGCCATATCAACCATATCTAGTTTGATCAGTGAAAATGGAGTTCAGCTTGGTAATGTATATGAAGAGATCCTTATATCTAAATACCGGAGACCTTTTGCACTCTTTTACTGTTGCAGACACAAAAGAAAGGGAACAGACATGTTTTACTACTCAGTGAAGAAAGGTTACTTGGGAGAAGTAGTTAAGAGAGTACATGCTGATACCTTTTTTGAACATATGCACCATAGAACTTTTTTTTTAAGTACAAACAGTACACAGCTTTAATTTTCTTTAATAACACAAATTATCGGACAGATGTGGTCCGAAACCAGACTACGCTCAATGGGAAATGGCTCAGAGCAAACTTTAAAGACTGTGTAAAAATTGGTTTTGCTGCAGTGGTGCAGGAGGTCTGTGCTGGTGTACGTTCACAGTAACAGATGTGATGTTCTTGGCCCATATGCTATCTTTTGGGTAGTTGTCGAGCCCAGTAATTTGCATGATGTGTTGTGTCCATGTTTACAACCGAGCCGAGGGGAGGTGGAAGGAGCGTTTCCTGATGTCTTGTGCCAGCCTCACAGTGTCAGTATATTCATTTCCAAGTTGTTTCCATGGCACCTGGACACCAGTTGTTCAGCATCCCTCTGGTGCATGGACACACCACACTTGGAGGTAATTTATGGCAGTTATGCTCTTGCTTTGGTTATTTGCTGTTACCATAGAGGATTTACAAAGTCTGTTGTCGTCATTTTCTTGTGTGCCTTGGCAGAGTATTGAAACCCAGCCAAAGACTGCAACACTGCTTTTTAAATTAAACAACTCAAGCATCAGATTCATCTATTGGTTTGATTGCTAATTAATATGTAAAGGATTATACATTTGTATAAATGGGGAACCTGTGCAATGCTCACATGACTGCATTTACTGAAGCATTTAATGTGTTTTAAGTTTTCAGTATGCAGTTTCAGAGATATGAACAGTGTTCAAATTCTTATAGGAATACAACCACAAAAAAAAAAAAAAAACTGTGATTATTTTCTAAGCCTCATTTCTTTCCAAACCTTTATGTTGTTATTTTTGCAGTGGAAGAAAAAGGGAAAATTATGAAGGATTTTCAAGCAGCCTTTTTCATAATGGTGTAGAAACAATATTCACTAAGAAACTGCAAGTCAATTTCACAAAGAAAGAAATGGAAAGTGACACATTAAACCAAACATGACATTTTGACGTAGAAAAACTGAAATATTTGAAACTATCTGAGTATAAATATTAGAAAATATCTGAGTATTTTCTTGTCAAATGCTCTTCAGTAATCTTTGTTTTATTTACTTGGGGAAAAAAAAAAAAAAAAAAAAAAAAAAAAATATATATATATATATATATATATGTACATATACATACATATTTACATACCACAGTTCTTCTACAGAATAAAAAAAGAAAGAAAAAAAAGTATTTGTGACAGTTGATCGCACAATTCTGACTTTTTTCTCATAATTCTAAGTTTATATCTTGCAATTCTGGGTTTATATAGGCTAAACATTACAAGATGTAAATTCAGAGTTTCGTGATATAAACTCACAATTTTGAGGAAAAAAGTCAGAATTATGAGATGAGAAAATTACAAAAAAAAATAAATAAAATAAAAAAATAAATATTAATAATATAGAAAAAATTTAATTGTGAGATGTACACTTGGGAAGTAAAAATACTTATATTATGCAATTCTGAAAAAAAAAAAAAATCAGAATTGTGAGATAAAAATTTGCAATTACATTTGTAATTTACTTTTATTCCATGGCAAAAACAGGCTTGCATATAACAGTAACTAGGTGTAAATCCTCAAAAAGACGTAAATAGTCCATGTGAATGATGTTTATTCACAACGTGACATGCACAAACCAGTAACATTTAATGTCGTTGGCATCCAACATGCACCAGAAACTCCATATTTGATTAGAGTCATGATAAAGGAATAAATATATAGTATAAATATAAGATCTAGAGTCTTCTGAACTTTAAATTAATGAAACGAGCAAGGGCATGTGGTGCCAAAAGGCTCTTTTTGTGTTCCACAGGAGAACAAAAAAAAAAAAAAAAGCAAAATAACATAATGCAGGTGCTGGAACATAAAAGTGAGTAAATAAAGACAGGGTTTTCATTTTGAGGTGAACTATTCCTTGAAGTACCAGTTCAAAATTGCTTTTCTTTTTTTACTCCAGTCCAAACATATTTTTCAAGGACTGAATGCGTCAGCAAGCGTTCCGTCTCCACGTCCACTTCCTTCCTTTTTGGTCTCGTCAGTCAATGTTTCCCATTGGTATGCGGCAGTTTGGCTGCCCAAATAGGTCAGCCCCTTTAATTTCCCCTCACTCTCCCGTGTCTGTCCAATCGCAGTGTCATCGCTCTTTAGAGGAGAGACTGAGCCCGCTGTCCCAGCGTCCTCATAGAAAATGCACCTTGTTTATCCCTCCGTTAGGTACTCCAGCCAATACTGCATTGACAATGTCAGTGTCATTACTGCAGATATTTATTTATTTACCCACCCATTTAGTCTTGGATTTTTCTGTGGTGTTTCCATCAAATGGTTTCTTGACTGAAATGTGCATTTCTGTTGCAGTATATGTGAGGTGAGGTTCGTGTTGTCCTCGTTAACCGTTAAATCCATGTGTATCTTTATTGCCTGTTTTAGCCATTGGTTACACTGAGTGTTGCCTGTGGCCGAGGGTAGATGTCATCAGATTCAGGATAACTTTCATCACGTATTTTGACCCTTATCCAAAATGCCCTCCAGCTGGTGGGTATGCGGTGGTGGCCAAGTCACTGCCTGTCTCCCGGTCTACAGCTGAGCTCTCCTCACAAGTTCTCATGCCAGTGCAAGTTTTTTCTTCAACATTTATGCTTGATTTTTTTTAAAATATGTTTTTGTTTTCCTTTACCTCTGTCTCAAGTCCACAGCTGACAGATTTCATTATATTCACTATGAACAGGCTTGGTTGCATTCAACCTTTCTTGCAATGTTTTCTGTCTATAGTGTTGCAACAGATGCTTGAATTTACTTCTTTTATTCCAGAAGAAGAAACATTTGTGTCCACAACTCTTGATGAAGCACATTAAAAAAATAATAAATAAATAAATAAATAGTAATTCATAATTAATTATTGCTTATTCTATTTAAAAAGCATCACTTAATGTATGTACTTAATTTTTAAATGTGTGTGTGTGTGTGTCTCTATCTATCTATCTATCTATCTATCTATCTATCTATCTATCTATCTATCTGTCCGTCCGTCCGTCCGTCCGTCCGTCCGTCCGTCCGTCTATCCATCCATCCATCCATCCATCCATCCATCTATCCATAGCAACAGAAATTCCATTTGTATAATAATAATAATAAGACATTTGATAACAAGAGCACTAACAATTTTAAGTATAACATTTTCAGTCCATCACTTATTTATTTATTTAAATTTATTTATTTTTAATTTGTTTATATTTTTTTTATAGCTTGAGATGGCAGAGCACAATTTATTAGCACTTAAAGACTTTTTTTAATTAAAGAATGTCTTATAAAATCTTACAGAAGTTTAATCAAAATCTCACTTTTCCATATTGAACAGGGCACCCGTTCCATAAAAAACACTCAAAACTCTAATTTCTCCTCTCTCCCTCTTTCTATTTTTCTTCTATTCTGTCAGAATCTCTATGGCAGCCAGGTTTCTGTACATCCAGAGTCAATGAGGCAGGGCTTTTACAGACTGCCCACATGTTTTCAAAAGGCGTATTGTAATAACCGCATGCCACAAAGGAAAATGTGGCCTGCACTTTGTGCTTGAAATGCAAGACATGATCTCACTAAGATGAATTAAAAACACAGAAATGACTAACAACTAGCACCTAGTAGGTACATCTAGTGCATTCTCTGTCTTTCTTTGGGTGTATTAAATGTATTATGTTAATTGTCTTTGTAGTATACAGATCTCTCTCCTTGTCTATTCCCTGTTCACCATCCATAATCTCACAAAGTGCAGTCATGGCTACCTGCAATTACATTAGATTCTGAAAGCATTCCTAGCCGGCACGTCTTACAGCCAGAATATTAAAACATCAAATAATTTAGACAGCACACCCTCGGGAAGACAATTATTGTTTTAAAGGATATAAGAAAGAAGACTTCATCTCATTCCGGAGTGTTCTGAATGCGGCACAGCAGGTGCGTTTTCACCATTCTTTTTCTTTTGTTCCGTGTTGGAAATATATATATATATATATATATTTTTTTTTTTTTTTTTTTTTTGTCACTTTCTATGAAGGCTGGTTAATCACTGAATTCTATTCACGCTGGTACCTTTAGGTTGGCATGTGACTGGATATAACACACGTTTCCCTTCGATTGTGTTCCCATTGAAAATATTGGAGGAAAAAAAAGACTTATTGTGAGAAATCACTTTTTTTTTCTTTTGACTTTTAATAAAAGAAAAAAAAATATTTGCACTATAAAACCATATTGTATCTTCTTGCTAGTTCAACAAATAATAATATTAGTAAATAAAATTGCTTGTATTTGAAAGTTTAACACATGTCTGCTCACGTTTGTCAGTGATGTCTGTTGGATGTTAAAATAAAGTATCTGACCTACTGAGTCCAGAGCATTTATAAAGAATTCTTAAAGGCACAGTAGCATATAAAAGATGTGAATGAGTTTGTTCATTAGAAGAAATTTGGAGAAATGTAGATCGCTTGCTTACCAATTGATCCTCTGCAGTGAATGGGTGCCGTCAGAATGAGAGTCCAAACAGCTTAAAGTAAATAATTAAATTTTTGGCATACCCAAATTACATTTTTTAGTAACCCGTATGTTCACATATGACCTAAGTAAACATGCAGTATCGGATCAGGATTTTTGCAGATGTGCCATGCATTGTGAAAGGTTAATTTAATGTAAGACTTTCAGTGCAATTATCCAACTGATCTTTGTTGATCAGGGACACCGGGCATCAGGTGAGAAAAGAAGATCTCAATTCAGCCTCTGAAATGGAGGTGGAGAGAGCAGCTGTGCTTGGCATAATGATTGACATGTGCCAGATTGCAGCCCCGTCCCTCCATGTTGCGTTCTGACCTCTAATGTTTTCTGTGTGTGTTCTGCAGTGCTGCGGAGCCAGATCATATCAGTTTACTCTTTATTGGATTAACTCTGAGCTGCCCTTGAGGTAATGCTACCTCTGGAAGATTTTATTGTTTTAAACCAGACCACCTGCTTGAGGAGATATTTATGTTCGCATATATGTGCACTGGACTGCGCTCTAATACAAACACAGTGTTTATTTAGTGCGGCCGTAACTTTCAACACATTGGTTTATCTTGCATTACAGATGCAGTACTTTTTTTTTTTTTTTTTGATTGATTGAAAGTTATTTGAGTTTCACTGTATAAATGTTAGGAGCGTCACTCTTTGAACTAGTATTGTAATGCTTCCAATGTTCCATTCAGATCATACAGATTAAATTTCTACTTGGAAAAATAGAACGGCACTTTTAGTTGGATTTTGAAAGTTCTGCAGAGATCCACAGTTTTGTGAAGATGAAGGTACACTAATCTTCAAAAGTTTGGAGTTAGGAAGATTTTTGGATGTTTTTGAATGTTTGTTTTCTAAGGATACATTTATATGATCAAAAATACAGTAAAAAAAAAAAAAAAAAAAAAAGTAGTATTACAATTTTAAATAACTATTTTCTATTGTAATATATTTTAAAATGAAATTTATTCCTGTGATGCAAAGCTGAATTTTCAGCATCATTGCTCCAGTCTACAGTGTCACACGATCCTTCAGAAATCATTCTAATATGCTGATTTGTTAAAGATTGTAATAGAATGACATTTCATATGAACAATCTTTATTTTAAATATAAATATTTTGCAGCTTTACTGTATACATGCTAAGGTATTAATTTCTGTCCCAATCAATCAATCAATCAATCAATCAATCAATCAATCAAACAATCTTACTGATTAACTTTCAAATGGTACATACATAGTTAATACGTTTTTTTTTTTAATTATTTTTATGTATTTATTTTTAAAGGTGCACTGACTCAATAATATTGTTTATGTTGTGTAGGTACATATTGCAGTCACCTTTGCATTTTTTTTAATTATTATTATTTTCATAGTAGCCCACTATTAATTTTTGTGTAAAACTTTTTAATTAGAAAAAAACTGCTTAGTTCATCTTAAATCAAATAAGGACCAGCATTAAGCATTTGTCTGTCATTTTTTGGCTTTCTTTATATTTAGAATAAAATTTGTTATTATTTAGAATTTAAACTTCATTCAAAATGTTGAATATTCCTACTTGACAACCTTGAACTGTGAAGCATGAAGAGGACAGTTGTTTGATTGTCAACAAAGATGTCTCCTGGCAACCAAATTGCAGAGGATAAACAATTCTATACAATGCTAGTAGCATTGTTCTGCAGGTGTGTAATTACCAACAGAGAACATAATTTACAGTGTCTCTGCAAACATTTGCTAAACAGTTTTTATTTTCACATAAAATAAGAAGTTAAGCTGATTGATGAATGTTAGTCGCTTAAAACTATTCTAGTTTTCTTATTTTAGTATTGTTTTGGACTTGAATAGAAATGTAAAATTTATTCATTTATTTATTTAACATTAAGATGAACAAATATGACAGATCAGTTTTGGGTAAACTGGCCTTTTAGTGAATCTAAACCCTGTATGTCAGCCAGTAGAGGTTCCTCATGAATGATTCTTCTCTATCACCAAAAACTAATGTGTGCATAACGTTAGGCCAGCCATTTGACAAGATAACAACAGCACTGAGTCTGTATCAGTCAAATATACAAGTGATTAGCAAAACAGCCGACTCGCTAGCTATCTATTTCACTCCAGTCACTGAGCTGTCCGCTGAGCACAGCAACATTTGCGCTTGTGCGCTCGTTGAAAACAAAGACATCTGGTTTGCCGTCTGCCGTCATCCATGTGTTGTTTGAAAGCAGCATAAGGACAAGACACTGTCCACAAACTCGACCCAGACATGCTAAAGGTCACTGGCATGAAGCGGCAGAGAATGAGCCAAGAGGGAAATGACACACTGATGACCCAAACAATGAATCCACATCTCTAATCTGACTTTTTACATCATTTTTTACAACAATTTAGCATCTGTGTATTATTATTTAGCAGATTCTTCTTTGTTACATCAGTCAATAGTCATCACATTAAGCATGTGATGTTCCTGCAATCATGATGCTATATTTTGAATATTTTATTTTAATAATTGAATATTTGATTTTGTTTTCTCCCCCTGTGTAAACCATTTAGACTCTGTGCAGCATTTAAAATTCAAAACAATCACTTAAGGAGAAATAAGTGCACCTTATGTTTCATAATCACCTATATATTATCAATACCATTCTTAATTAATAGTCAATTTAAGTTTAAGCATGACCAAGCACTGCATTTTGATTGCACTGAATCCTTTTTCCAAACTCTTATAGGAATCCCTAATCTTGAATCATTACAGAGACTCGATCTGATATGCCTTGTCTGTGTAATTTCAATGCTGAGCACATCTCGGTGCCTTTAATTGGCAGGTATTTGTACCTCAAGAGGTTGCGATGCTGGGAAATAATGAATTCCTGATAGACTGAGAGATCAATAATAACCCGAGTCGTTAATAAAATAATTACACACTGCCCAGCTATGTAAACAAGGGACTTTATAAACAGCACAGAGGCACATATGATCGAGAAGACACATGCCATTTGTGAGAGAAAAGATTTAAAATTGCATTTTGGAGGTTGGATACATTAATTTAGAGATGCATGCATGGTTGTCAAGCCCTCTAATACTCGCACTGTGAAATATTAGCCAGAGCCAAGAGAAATGATCACATTCCTCCAGTACATTAATAAGGAACTGAGCTTTTTTGTGTGTGTTCACTTTTTTAATAATTTAATTATTGTAGAACTGAGGAAGCATGAGAGATCTGACCATTATTTAACCCTCAGGCAGGTTGTAAGGCTTTGTTAAAAATTTGAGGATTGCATGCTAATATTTGCAAATAAGGCTAGTATGGTAGTTTACTCATAATGCAGATAATTATTATGTACATTTGAGGACCTCTGGGTCACATACTTAAAAACAAACAAACAAACAAAAACGTACCTAAAAATGAAATTTAATTTACTCAGCCTCATGTCCAAGCTGCTTTTCTCCTTAAATGAAAAGCAGATTGGACATCTTGCTAAATATTTACTTTTATGCATTATGCTTTACACAAATTAAATTGGAATGAATGTGATAAAATGACATTTTTTTTTTTTTTTTTTTTCATTTTGGGGTGAACTATCGCTTTAAAATAGGGATTATAAGTAGATTTTATCATAGAATAGCCTTGGTTACAAAAAGAAACATTGATAATTTATTCAATCCCGAATTCTGTACGAAAAGATTCAGGTTCCTTTCTGGATAGAGAACTGGGACTTGCTAGATTAGTTTCTAGCACTAGTCATATGTGATAAAGCACAGTATGGTCGTGGTCACGAAAAGCTTTATGCTTTGATTCCAAGTGGAAGAAATATTGAGATCCGAGAATGCCCTATTGACACTGTATCCTTGGCTGCAGTTTTTTTTTTTTTCCCCCAGAATCCTCCTTGACAGTCACCGTGACCCTAGATATCTGAGTTCCATTCAATAGAAAGTGACAGCTAAATGACAAAATAACTATACAACTAAATGACAAATAACTAAATGACAAACTGCTACTCCTGTCCACACAAAGTGCCCTTGACAATCAATTTGCCCTTGGAGTTTTCCAACATGTTTCAGCTGTGTTTACAGATCTTTTTGAGCACAGGATGTTCACTAGAATCTAAAAAAAAAATAAATAAAAAAAAAAAGTAACTGCACTAAATAAAAAAGTAGCACTGCAGTATAACTGAACTCTGTGCACACTTTTTCAAGAATTACTTCCCTTTTTTGAATTCAAGTGACTGTTTGATATTCAGTCAGCTCTGAGTGCCTCAGTCTAGCAAGGTTTTTACAGCTTTGCTAGCAGAAGCTGGCCTTTTCCATCTGAAGTTATGAAAAAAAGTGTTGTTTGTCTTGTCTGTTTTGCTCAATACAGCAGAATCCATCTCAGGTCAGGCTAGGTTTTCTTATTTTGTGTCTGTACCAACAATTCAAATGGAGGCTGTAACTGAATGGGGGATCGTTTATTTCATCACAATCGTGTTTTTGTGTGAACAAACAATTCACGTGGAGGCTGTATCCCAAATGTGTGATCTTGCTGACAGAGAAAGGTTTCTGCCTTCTTAGAGTACGGAGAACTACTGACCTTTACTGTGCCCATAGAAAGCTGTACATTGTATATATTTCGCATTGTACACTGTCTATTATGCCGACCTACTGAAGACAGGGTCACAAAGTGCGCGAGCCATCAGGCTGGATCTGCGGTAACGGCAGCGCGAGGGATAGTCTTCCTTTTCCTATGTTATCCAACATGGTGTGTGTTGAATTATGCCTTCGGAGTTCCATTTCTCTCATTCTCAGAAGTCTGTATGGCACTGTACTAGGGCTGCATGATTATGAAAAAAATCATAATTGTCGATTATTCCACTGAGATTGTAATTGTGATTATTAATAACGATTATTTTGAACAGCTTTATGCCATTGTTTGAAGCTGCATGCCATATTTTTATATAAAAATATATATTTAAAAAAAAGGCTGAAAACACTCTTCCTGAACTTTTATTGCTTTCTATAGCATTGAGCCTCAAATGTCAACTATACATTGGTTTGGTTTCTTTTTTAAACAAAAAAGGTAAAATTATGCATGGTATAATAATGTTATACTAAAACTAAAATAAAAAAATAAAAAAAACAGATGAAATTTCAAATTGCAGTAACATTTTTACAGTACAATTTATATTATCAGGGCTCCAGATTAACATTCGAGAGTAGTGGGACCAGCACCTGATTTGGTAGCACTGAACATGTAATATTACAAGTTTTGTCTCTTAGAAATGCACATTAGAACAGGAGCATGAGTTCAAAGTAGCTTGAGTTGGGATGCAGATGTAAATTTGACAGTACCATTGTGAAAACTGTGACAGCCTCAGGTTTTATACATAACCAAAAGTACAGCACCTCATTACCATGATAAAAAAGTAGCCTAACTATATGTTTTCTATGGTGTTTGCATTGAAAAACAGTAGCCTAAAGACATTGTCAATTACAAATCCACATCAACTGATAGAATAATTAACAAAATAATGTAATTATATTCCATTACTCCTTTAACATATTTAGTATATTAATAATTTAATAATACTCAATATGAATATCCTACTTTTCTGCCACCATACCATTGTTACCGTTAATGTTACTACAGTAAAACTATGGTAAATGTGGGTGATTTGTGGATTGAAACGTCTTCTAACTGGATCGTTGTTGCACTGTTTTTCTGCATCAGTGTTGATGAGAATAACAGCTCCGATTTATTTGGCTTTAAACTAGTTTAAATTAAAGAGACGTGATTTGTACTGGAGAACTCTGCGCTGAACTCGAGTGCTTCTTGCTGCATTTCACAGCGTTGTTTCGTGCGTGATCGTGACTGGTCACTGTAATAAATGTATACGCTCTAAGCTCGCGCTGAGCTGTTTTCTTTTGAGGCGAGCGGATAAAAGGTCAGTGTGGCATGCAGTTCAAACGAGTACCGCTATTTTGTTCCGCTTTTGACACGTTTGGCGTTTAACGTATCTATCATGCACAACAGAGTGACAACGACTATCAGTTAGACAAAATGTCTTTTATCCAGTGTGTTTGAGTTTGTTAAACCCCGCGCTGCAAACACCTCTTAAGCACACAAAATAATGCAAGGGGGCATTTTTAATTGTTTATTTATTTTTGTAATGGCGGCTTTGAACGATTATGTAATCGTGGCATCCATAATCGTAATCGCGATTAGAAATTCGATTAATTGTGCAGCCCTACACTGTACTGCCTTTGGGTTTTCATTTCAAAACCACAGGAACAACACAGAACGAGGGTAGATTGCCAGATATATTGGTGTACGGCTACATTCTGTGAAGATCAAGTCAGCATTTTAATTTTACATTTTAATTGGATCTGCTTTGAATGATTGAATGTTTTTTTTTTATGTTTTAGCATGGGAAACAAAAGAAGCCTTTGTTTGTGTAGAATCCCCCTATAGGATACCTGATCTCGCTAATAGATGAGGATATGAGCCCTTTAATATCTGCATGATAAACATCCCAGGTTAGGTATGTAACCATGGTTCCCCAAAGGGAACGAGACGCTGCGTCCGAAAACGCTATGGGAACGCCTTCAGCGTGACCGCGCTCTGAATCACATGTGTAATCAGTCCAATGGATGGGCGAGACATCACGGGCAGGGTGACGTAACGACCAGGAAGCTTAAAAGCACATGTGGTGGAACTGGCATCAGCTTCTAGGAGTGAAGCAAGTGCTCGCAGGGATGCCGGAAGTATGACTTCAAGACGCAGCTTCTCGTTCCTTTTGGGGAACCATGGTTACATATGTAACCTAGGACGTTCCCCTTCAGGAACTCGAGCTGCGTCCAAAAATGCTATGGGAATGAGATGCCGCCAGAATGACAAGTCCCTGCCTAGTGTGTTGCTAGGACGAGAGGGCAGAAGAGCCCGGAGTGGCTCGCATGTTGAAGCCATAGAACCTGACGAACATGAGGGGCGTGGACCACCCCGCAGCGTTGCAGATGTCCTGCAAAAGCACACCTGTCAGAAAGGCCTTGGAGGCCGCCATACCCCTAGTGGAGCGAGCCTTGACTCCCATTGGCGAGGGGAGACCAGAGGACTCGTAGGCCATGGAAATGGCATCCACTAACCACAGACTGAGGGTCTGCTTAGTAGCAGGAAGACCCCTCTTGGGGGGACCATAGCACACGAGCAGTTGGTCCGCCCTTCTCCACAGGGCAGCTCTGTGGATGTACGTGTCCAGCGCTCGAACTGGACACATACAGTTAAGCTTTTGCTGGTCAGGCTCCCTGAAGGGAGGAGGACAGAAGCCTCAGCGCACCGCGGAGGAAACGTGTAACTAAGGGGTGTCTACCCACTGACTGGCCACTGAGAGGGGCGTGGTAGGCCGCAATGGCCGCCATGTAAACCTTTAGGGTGGAGTGGGTTAACCCTGCGGAGAATCGGGCCTGCAGGAATTCCAGAACTGTACCAATCGGGCAGTTAGCTGGGTCGAGCTGGCGGTCTCCGCACCATGAAGTGAAAAGTTTCCACTTCAGGGCGTACAGTTTCCTCGTTGAAGGAGCTCTGGATCGGAGGATGGTCTCAACAACCTCGGTTGAGAGACCAGAAGCTATGAGTTGTGCCCCCTCAGGGGCCACACCCACAGTTTCCACAACTCCAGGCGAGGGTGAAAGATCATACCGCCCACCTGTGAGAGGAGATCCCTCCTGATGGGAATCTCCCATGGAGAGCCGTTGAGGAGAGAAATCAGGTCCGAGAACCATACTCGGTCCGGCCAGAATGGGGCTACTAGCAGTAGACGGACCCCGTCCCGGTGCACTCTCTCCAGAACTCCCGGGAGCAGAGTGATCGGGTGAAAAGCGTACAGACGAAGCCTCGGCCAAGTCTGCACCATAACATCCAGTCTCAGAGGAGCTGGGTGAGTCAGAGAGAACCAGAGGGGATATTGCGAAGTCTCTCGAGTCGCAAAGAGGTCCACTTGAACCTGGCCAAAAACTCTCCATATCTGCTTCACCACCTCGGGGTGAAGCATCCACTCCCCGGGTCTCGGCCCCTGTCTCGACAGGATGTCTGCTCCCATATTGAGATGCCCAGGAATGTGCATTGCTCTCAGCGAGAGGAATTTGCCCTGGGACCACACAAGGATCTGGTGCGCCAGCTTGTACAAGGGGCAGGAACGCAGACCTCCCTGGTGGTTGATATAAGAGACCACCGCTGTGTTGTCAGTGCGCACCAACACATGATGATCTCTTAGGTCTGGGAGAAAGTGTTTGAGTGCTTGAAACACTGCCAACATCTCCAGGCAGTTGATGTGCCATGTGAGATGGTGGCCGCTCCACAGACCGTGGGCAGGGTGGCCACTCATGACCGATCCCCAACCGGTGAGGGACGCGTCCATCGCTAGCGTTACACGACGACAAGGAGCTCCCAGCACCGGGCCCTGAGAGAAGAACCAAGTTTCTTTCCACACATCTAAGGCACGAATACATTTCCGTGTGACCTTGATCGTGCAGCTGCCATCAGCCCCAGTAGTCTCTGAAACTGGTTGACAGTGAATGACTAGCCTTCTTTCACTCTCTTGACTGCCGTGAGGATTGACTCGATCCGAGCAGGGGACAGACGTGCCTGCATCGTGGTCGAATCCCACACCACACCCATATAAGTGGTTCTCTGTGCTGGAGAAAGCACACTTTTATTGGCGTTTAGTCTCAAACCCAGCTCCCCCATATGAGCAAGAACGACATCTCAATGTTGAGCCGCAATCTGCTCCGATTGAGCTAAAATCAACCAATCGTCGATGTAATTCAGTATGCGGATTCCCTGGAGTCGCAGTGGAGCCAGAGCAGCATCTACACACTTCGTAAAAATGCAGGGTGAGAGTGCAAGGCTGAAAGGAAGAACTCAATATTGGTATGCTTTGCCCCCGAAAGCAAACCTCAGGAACTTCCTGTTAGTGGGAAGGATGAAGACATGGAAGTATGCGTCTTTTAGATCTATTGTGACAAACCAGTCCTCGGACCTGATCTGAGACATGACTTGTTTGATAGTAAGCATCTTGAACTTCAGTCGCATGAGTGAGCTGTTCAACTGACGCAGATCTAAAATCGGACGCAACCCCCCATCCTTCTTTGGAACTATGAAGTACCAGCTGTAGAACCCAGATTCTTTCTCGTGAGGAGGGACTACCTCGATGGCTTCCTTTCTCAACAGAGTGTTCACTTCTTGTTCCATTACCAGAGCCTGCTCGGGGCCGACCAGAGTAGGAATGACCCCGCTAAAACACGGCGGTGGAGCGCCGAACTGGATACGATAGTCTTTTTCTACCGTGTGCAGGACCCACTGCCACACATTTGGCAGTAGTTTCCACGCTGCTAAATAGTCTACTAAGGGAATCAGTCTCTTGAGACTGACCTCTGGTGTAATTGGGGCAACTAGATCGGTTCCCTGAAACGGCGCACCGGCAGGGGACGACCGATCTAACTGTCCTATAGACCTCCAAAGAGGTGGCGAGCCTTTCAGCTCCGCTACGTTTCCGGGCGGGCATAACTGAAAGTGGTGCTCGCTGGAGACCGCTGCGCCCTGGAGCTCTGGCAGGGTTGGCAGAACGATCCCCTAAGGGCACTGAGGCGAGACAGGCACCGTGTAATGCGTTGTGACCGCTACACCCCACTAGGGGCCGCCCTCAGAAGTCCTGAGACCAAGGCGCAAGCAGGGCGTCCATGAGGCAGACCCTGTCTTTCTCTCTAATATCCGACAGGGTCAGCCACAAATGCCTCTCCGCTGCCACCATCGCTGCCATAGACCGCCCAATGGCACGGCGGTCTCCTTGGTGGCGCGGAGGGAGAGATCAGCGGTCCGCCTCAGCTCGGAGATGTCCTCAGACTTAATCTCCACCCACTCGTCCAGCTCTTTCAGCAGGTCGGCTTGGTACGCCTGTAACACAGCCATAGTATGCAGACAAGCACCAGCCTGACCTGCTCCCGCATACCCCTTGCCCACCAGCACTGAAGATGTGCGCAGCGGCTTGGTGGGCAGTGCCGGAGCCTTCAGAGACGATGCCGCACCGGGGGACAGGTAGCTCGCAAGCGTCTGTTCGACCTGGGGCATCGCTCTGTAGCCACGCTCATTCAACCCCACCACACTGCCATAATAATCAGAGGCGGGGATGAAGACACGGGCCGAGAATGGCCGAGCCCACGATCTCGACACCTCAGTGTGGAAATCGGGGAAAAAAGGTAGTCTTCGGCGTGGAGGTGGTGGCCTCACCCGCAGAAAGCGCTCATCTAACTTGCTTTTCTGCGGTTCGGCTTGTTTCTCAGCAGGCTACTCGATGTTCAGTTTGGCTACCGCACGAGTCGCCACCTCCAAAAGCTCCTCATACTGGGGCGATTGACGCGCCTCCTCGACGCTCTCCCCATCAACCTCAGGAAGAAAGGCGAAGCGTCGAGCCCTCAGCCTGGGGGGAAGAAACCGCAGAGCGGGCTTCCGATCCCAGGGAGGAGGCGCAGGATCTGGCGGGTGAGGAAGAAGATAGGGATTGGCCCGTCTCCATTCACTCCACCAGATCCAACTGCGATCCCCACGAGTGCAGCTGCCGCTCTGCCTCGGCAGAAGCGGGGCCAGCACCGTGGGGAACGCTGGTGAAGGCTCCCTCCTCAAAGAGAGCCTTCCGGGAGCGAAGCGTGCGCAGTGGCATGCGTTCACTCCCTCGAGAGCCGACTCTGCATGCTTCGCTCCCAAGCAGACCACACACAGACTGTGTGTATCCCCACTCATGTAGCGAGGGCAGGGAGGAACACACAATCTGAAACGTGATCTGCTCTCGCCCAAATGCTTCATTTTCTTAGAAGCCTTAGACATGGTGGAGCTTATAGTGGTAAGGGACAAACAACACTAAATAAGACTCTCAACACAGACTGATATGACAACACAAACAGAGCGCTTGCTGAATGACAGAAAGCTGACGCCGGTTCCACCGCACATGCTTTTAAGCTTCCTGGTCGTTACGTCACCCCGCCCGTGATGTCTCACCCATCCATTGGACTGATTACACATGTGATTCAGAGCGCGGTCACACTGAAGGCGTTCCCATAGCATTTTCAGAAGCAGCTCGAGTTCCTGAAGGGGAAGAGAAGCAGCAACAATAATTTATACAGGGTCCAGAATCAACACTCTGCAAGTACAAAGGCTTTAGCAAATATTCCGTGTTTAGTCTAGTCAGCTGGACACTAACTTTAATAAGATATGCAATATAGGTTGTTTGAATTTTATTGTAGGGATGGTAAACTGGCCCTTCGCTCATGTATGTTTACTACAGGAGCAATTTTTATATAGTATATAACAATACCATATATATCAGCAATAACAGTCAGGGTTATTGTTAACCCTGTTAACTAAAATTAAAACCATAAAACACACACACACACACACAAACACACACACACACAATATAATAATAATGTAAAACTTGTATTTTATTATTATAATTATTTATTTTAGCTAACATTTCTCATTTTTGTTTACACAATAACTAAAACTAATAAATAGAATTCATAAAAAGTGTATAAGACAGCATATTTAAATAATAATAATAATGACAAAAACACAAAACAAAATTGCTGAAAATATAACTAAAATTAAAGTGAGAACCGAAAATAACATTTATGTCTGTATACTAGTCAAAGACGAGACAAATTAAATTTACAAAAGTGATTTTATATACATAGAAAGCATATTGCATACAAGTGAAGTGTCTTTCTTTATTTTTTATTTTTATTTATTTATTTATTTTTTTTTTAATTTTGTGAAAATATGGGTGAAATGTTACATCATCATTCCACACAACAGATATGCATGTAAAAATGAAATGGCATACTTATTCTGACCATGTACTTATTAAAATATATAAAAGAAAAAGTGATAATACTAAATTTTATTATATTTAAATGATTAAAATATTCTTGCTGACAGTGGCAAAGATTTGAAAAGATTTAAAATTACAATTGATTCGTTTTTGGTGGCTGCACTGTGATCCTTAAACTTTTTTTTTTTGTTTTGTTTTTTTTTTGTTTTAAGATGTTTTGCTATATGAACTATTGTTACACTGAATGACATTTTAGTGGGCGTATTTTGATCTATATATATATATATATATATATATATATATATATATATATATTTGGGCTGTCAATCGATTAAAATATTTAATTGTGATTAATCGCATGACTGTCATGAGTTAACTCGCGATTAATCGCAATTTAATCGCACCTTTTTATCTGTTCTAAATGTACCTTAAATGAATACTTTTTAAAATACTCTAGTTGACATGGGCATGGACAAATATGGATGCTTTATGCAATATATGTTTATTATTAGTGAAACCATAGTTAATCTAGAGCATGAAGACTGGACATGTTTCAAAGGTCATGGATGTTTTTCAAAGAACTTGTTCATGTCTATTACACACATGAAAAAAGAACATAGAAATACCAGGTTCCCATTACTTCTCTTTATTTGCACTGAGCAATTGACTTAGACAAGTCTGTTTACATTTTCACATTACAGGACAGCTCACTTCTGAACATGCTAAATGTACATTTATTATTTATTATTACATTTGTTTGCCTCTCTGTGTCCACATACTGTATTTTGATGCAGCTAAATTCTCAATAAAACTGTTTTCATTGATATATATTTTTTCATAGATATATTTTCTGTTGTCAGATAACGGGATGAATATGAAATAGTGACTAAAATGCAAACCATTAAGACTACATAACCAGCTCTCTTCCAAGATGTTAGTCTGCACAAAAATCCTGATAATCGAGCCGTCGTCTGATGAAATCAAATAGCCTAAACATAAGATAAAGACAATAGCTGTTCTGTGATTTTGGCTATACTTGCATGTAAAATTCGAGAAGCAACATAATATCGCTTTTAAAGCAGCAATATGTAACTTTTGGCGCTCTAGCGGTCAATAAAGAGAACTGCACGCATCCCACGGAAGAACATTCTAACCGGAGCTACTTCTCTAAGTTTATGTCTATGGCGATTCACGCAGGTATGTGTTACTCCGCAGCAGTGAAGACCCGACCAGGCTACAATAGTCCAAAAATAAGCACTTATTATATGTGTACCGTAGTGATTCGGGATAAGCAGTGGCAGTTCTACACTGAATTACTCTCCGGGCGAGACCCCCTCTGAGCACCCCACAATTTTGCACAAACAGTCATGTTTTACTATAAGAATATCACTATAACAACTCCACATAATCGTTTTGTATTACCTATTTTTATTAGCCATTTCACACAATTCAGAAAAAAACAACAACGTGTAAATTATAGGCCTGTGTCTTAATATTATGAATGAAATGTGCATTATTTGGAATAAAGTCAAGGTGTGACTGACTTTAGCCAAAGTCCCTTTTAAGGAAAGTTCGTTCACTCGGCCGCCATATTTGCAACGCCTCCGGGCAGCTCAAACAAGACCAAGTCCTATCTAAATTAATGGGGGAATCCTGAGATCTCAAAAACTGCTCGATGAACTCGTGATTAAATTACATATTTCAAATCAGCAACAAAAGCTGAAATGAACTGCCCCATAAATGTTGTTTCTTATGCTCAAATAGCGTTTAAAAAGCTCATTTTTCAGGCTAGACCAGCCAATGCGTCTGCACGGCGGGAAAGAGAGACCTCGCGCTTGTGCGATGTACAGTACCGGCTAGTCTCAGAAACTAAATAAGGTTTGGGCAAAAACTAAAGATTGGTTGCTAGGCTCTTTTTGAAAAAATAAATAAATAAATAAAAATAAATACATAAATAAAAAAAGTTGCTAAAGGGGTCTGAAAAGTCGCTAAGTTGGCAACACTGACAGCATCTCCATCCATTTCTCCAACCACGGGTTAGGCCACGGTTCAAACAGAAAATGCGCGCTTTGTTAATCGTGCGTTAATAAAATTAGCGCCGTTAAAATAATTTGCGTTAACGCGTTATTAACGCATTAACTTTGACAGCACTAATATATATTATAGTCATTATATTTTGCTCTGAAAATAAGACACATTCTAATATATGGAATAAAAAATAAAACTCTATCAAACTTTTATTGTTTCGATGCTTGAAAACCTATTTTCATCATTGGCCAATATATCAAATAATGCAAAATGAGGTTTCAAGGTCTGTGAGTTTTCTAAATCTTCAAAACCTATGAGCCTATTTTGTGTGATTTCTCTAACTGGCCTTTGAATATATCTGAGCTGATAGAAAACAAATTGAGGCTCTTACAAACAAGATCTGGCCGTGAGCTTATTGACATGCAGACCAAATCCTCTCCACAAAACAAAAGATCTTCCTCTGACACAATGCAAAAAGTACGCTTCATTCACGGCATAATTGCTTCTATTATACGCCGTGTCATTTCTACTCCGGATGGATCCAACAATTTCTTGTGATAAATTATTTGCCGCTGATGTACAATTTCTGTCTGGAGAAAGAGAGAGAGAAAAAAGTGGTACCTAGAAATGCAAGGTACATCTAGAAATGCTCAAACGCTCGCTCAGTTTGAAAAATTTCGTTTTTATTATTATCGTTTGGCTGGTTCAACCACTTCGATCTACAAGACACCCTCCCTCGCCAGAGGACCTTTTGTTATGTCAAGTGTCACCTCAGTCGTGACACGTCAACAATAGAGCCGAACGGTAAGCCAAATGCACCCACGACAACAATGCAAGTCAATAGGGAAAATTACTTTTCGCTGAAAGCGTTTGGCAGAGCAGGCAGTCAAAATATTCTCTCTGGTAGCGGTAGGACTCTTTGCCGATTGCTCACTTTCATGGGGAGCCTGACTCTCGGCCAGTCAATTACGTATTGATGAACTGTTCTGTAGTTCTGTACTCAAGCGCCATTTGGCACCATATGGTATAACAACAAAAAGAGGGGACTGCAGTCAGATTCCACCAGACCCAGTACCCTTTCTCTGAAACCTCTCCAATGATTGAACTGTCAGTCTCCAAGTCAAGTAAGAGACTTTAAATCAGTTCTGAGATTCGTTCCTTTGACATCTCCAAGGACAGGTGCCCGACCATGCCTCAAAGGACGGGAAGTCTTCTGGCTGAAGTCGCTGCTGGCTGGAAGACAGTCTTGGGTAAGCATGACAAACTGATTTTGGAGCGGCCTGGTAACACAAGATTAATCTCTGTAATTATCTCCCAAGGAGAAATTTGCTCACTGCATGCAGAGAGCATTTGGACAGGGTTCATAATGGTCTGCTCGCATTTGCCAAGACCCTGATATCACGGAGATATTGGCTACAACCTCAATAGCCTCATCTCAGTCATTATCATTTCAAATAGGCAATTTGTGTGTTAATTTATTTATTTTTATATCTATTTATTTATTCCCTCTTTCATACGCCCAACAGGAGAAAACATTGTTTTGACAACCACTTGTGGTTCCATCTCGATAGAAAGAGTCTGTTTGAAACCACATCAAAAACCCTTTTATTCTTCGGGAGACGTCTCAATACAGAGACATAATCTTGCTATCTTACATCTGTTTGCACCATGCATTTTCAAATAAAAAACAATCTGACGCTACTACCGGAGACACGTACGTCCCCGACCATCTGTCCACAGTGCGGAGACACCTCTGATGGAAAATACGGATCATTTATTTCAGACAATCTCACGCTGGTTCTCTCAGACCGCATTAGTAAGTTAAGATGCAAGACAAAGAAGGAAAAAAAGCAAAGTTTTGTCACCATGTACGAGCACGGCCGGGTTTTCAATCACCGGTGTCAAGGTCGTTTGGTGCTACTCACCGCTTGTGTGTTTTCCTCTTATCGATGAGCCAAAATCAGCATTGAGTTGTTTACAGACATCATTTGTTTGTGTAGTTTATCCAAGTATCTGTTCAAAGTCACTAAAAGCAACTGTGGTAGAAGGGTTTGATTGAGTGTGCACCCGTTGCGTACATGCTCATTAAGGTAGAGCCTCTGATATGTGTCGCTCCTAATGGCGAGTGTTTTTTTGAAAACGCCTCATTCACAGGCATGGTGGGATCCAATAATACCTTCTAAACTCACTATTTGGTTTAACCACATATCTTCTGCAGACTTTGGATTAGTCCTGACAGACGGAAATCTAGCTATTATTTACATTTACCATGGTTTATCTCTGTGTTTTTCACAGATAATAGTCCAAATGAAACTTGGAAAAGTTTGGAGTCGGTAAGATTTTAATGTTTTTGAAAGATATCTCTTATGGTCATGAAGGCTGTGTTGATTTGATATAACATATATTAACTGTAATATAAAATTATTCTTACAATTTAAAACAGTTTATATAGCTATTATAGCAGCCATTATTCCTGTCTTCAGTCTCACACGATCATTTACAAATCATCAATATGCTCATTTGGTGCTTGAGAAACACTTTTTTTTTTTATGATTATCAATGTTGAAAATAGAAAACAGTGCTGCTATTTTTGTGGAAACTTCTTTTTTTCAGGACGCCTTGATGAATAGAAAGTTCAAAAGAACAACATTTATTTGAAAGCATTTCTTGTGTTTTTTTACTGTCACTTTTGATCAATTCAGTGCATCCTTGCTGATTAAAAGAAAAAACAAAAAATCTTGCTGATCCTACATCGCATGTATATGCAAACTTTTTAGGTTGATTTAAAGTTTGACCAAAATGTAACAGTTCAGTAAGTGCAGTGTGGGCTAATTCATTAGCATTTACATTTATGCATTTGGCATTTATGCATTTATTCAAAGTGAGCTATATTGCTTTCAAGTTATACATTTTATCAGATCTTGCATTCCCTGGGAATCAAACCCATGATCTTGGCGATGCTCGCATTAAGTTTGAGCATATGCATAACAATAACAATATTAACCCCACACCTTGCATACACGATTTTGTTTTATTTTTTCATAAGTCTCGTGGGCATCCCTATAGTTCAAAAAGCTTTGAGCTTTGTTCGACCAACACCAAGGTCATGGGTCTGATTCTTAGATAATGCATGAACTACTTTGAATGCATTTTAAGTTGCTTTCTTAAAGAATCTGCCAAATGCATAAATGTAGAAGTAGAATATATTGTATTGTGCACAAAAACTGAGACTATCAAGTCTGTAACTGCAGTGTTTGACTGATTTATGCTTACTTTAAGTCTGTTGCTATCAAAAATCACTGTCTTTTTGCCCCATCCCTTTCATTCCTCTTGTTAAAGCTGTAAAGGATCAATAACAGGCCGCCGTAGGTTCAGTCAGTGTGTATAGTTCAGGTGAGACTCTCAAGGCCTTTATTTAACCTTTAATCTTTGTCTGTCTTCCCTTTGATAGTGCTTCTATTTTCTCACTGGTCTAACTTATTTTACGATGCCATCGGACAAGCTTAGAATTCAAATATTGTCTTGTTGTTGTATAAATGCATCTAAGTGTACAATTTTAAGTGGCCAACTATATTCCCTTCCTGATTATCTGATAAGCAAAAGAGTGTAATCAAACCATATAGGTATGCAGGGGATAATTACAATTCCTCTTATCTTTTATATTGTTACATCCGTACAAAATCAAAATGAGCTTTGTTACAATGTGATTGCAATGCAGATTTCCCTTACAAATGAATCTGGATCTCATGGAAGCTAGGAACGTTCTGCCAGAGCTGTAATGTAAGTGTCAAAAAATGTGATGATGCTCTCGGTGCTGTTTTCCCCCTGTGGTTTGAGAGGCGCTTTTTGTTTCCTGGCAATTTCATTTGGGGTCAAAAAGGTGTGGAATAACAACTTGTAAATGATGACAGAAACTGATCAAAGGCAACAACTCATTATTGGGATATCAAACTTTCTCTCTGTCAGTGTCAGTGATGAATCATGAGAATGGAGAACAACACGAATAATCAGTGGTTGTTGCTTAAGTGCTTAAAACTTCTTGGAGAATACAGTAATTCATATTTGTTTTGTAAGCAAACAGCTGTATTATGTGCATGATATTTAATGCATTTTGAAAAGGATCGTACTTTGAGACAGCACAGCAGATCTCAGAAAAAACGGCAACACAAAAACTCTCTCAGCAAGCCAAAATTTGTATGAAAATTAGTTTTTCATTAGAAAAGTGTGAAAGCTTACACAATTCAGCAAAACAGGCAAGAAACAAAGGAGAGATGTTTTGTTCTTTTGACTCCAGAGATGCTTTCCTGGGCTGCAAAAATAAAAGCTTTTTAAGTGCATGTCAAGGGCCATGAAAATAGCATCAAAACACTGTAATTAGAGCTCAGAGGGAGAGGACTTATAGAAACATTGGTTTCTGTGAATAAATTTACATTTTCAACCTTATAAGCCTATTACTAGAAGACATTCTTCCCACTTCCCCAAAAGTCCTGATTGGTCAAAAAAAAGATGAAACCCCAGGCAGAATAAATGTTGGCTTTTTCCTTTTGTTTCTTTCTTTTTTCTCTTTGATATGTTTCATAGCTTGGCTGACATACATGTGCCAAAATGCACTTGGATGAGGTAAAACAGTCATTAAATTGCATTTGCTGCATGTATGGCGTCTGTTGAGTTGGTCAACTTCAGGGTTAGTAAATTTTAGAAAACCAAACAAATCATTCCAATTACTTTTGTCTCTTTTTTTTCATGCCTGAAATACAAAGTCTATCAAGTGATAAAATTTATACGCCTAGAAGCCTTCCAAGATGAATAAACAAAGCATTCATTTGCATGCATTAATACTAAGTAAGCTGTTTGTTCTCAACCTGCAGCAGACATGATAGGTGTTGGTTAAAATATTGATGGTGATATAAAGCTCAATGTTAAAGGTTACTTCTTGATCTTGCCACACATTTGCACATAATGCATATTCATGAGGGTCCTTGGATGGCTTCAAGTTTGTCAGTTACAGCTTGCTGTAGGAAATCTCTCATTAATTAAATGCATTTATTTTGGTGGCATTGTTCAATGGTGCTTAAGCCTTCATACTATAAAAAGGAGCAAAAATGTCTCTATCGTTCCAAGTAAAAAATATTTCTTTCAGTGATATGAAGTTTTAAATAATATGCTTCGAGAATAGCCCCCAACAGAACAGTTACGGCATTGCAATCTTACTGAGAGATTTGAAAGTCTGGTCTACAGACCCTCCAACTACACTGTGACATCTTTAATAGGATTGGCCCGAATTACAATGTGCAAATCGTTTTATGCATTAAAATTGCTTTTCAATTTTTCCTTCAGATGTGTGTGGAATTGGAGGGTGAAATGTCGCTCAGACTGGAAGCACCGTCGTTTACAGAATTGGATTCGGATGTTCATGAAGGTGTGAGGTGAGCTGGCACAGGGATAAGGCCAGAGATTGCACCCCTTCTCTGTGTAGGAGGCCAGTCCATTACAGGGTGACCTGTGTGGGTCATTTAGAGAAAGCAATCAATCAGGCAATCTGGGAATGGATGTGTCCGCTGAATTCTAGTAGGAGGGAGATGGCAAGGTGCGGAGTAAAATAGTGCCTCTGTTATTAAAGGCTTTTCCCAACTGGAATTGTGCTGTAATCATGTGGCTGTATGAGCCATTAAAACAAACCACTCTTTTGAGAGAGAGGAAAAAAAGCTGTTTGAGCAGCACATGGTAGCATCAAAGTTGAAAGTGTCTGGCGGTGGTAATTGGCATCCCGTGATGTGTTGGTGATGTCGTGCTCCCTGTATGGAGAAAAAGTTGGAGCATTAATGCGACACTGCCATTCTGAAACTCTCGCTTAGCACGTTCTAGCTGTGACCCCAAAGCACTCATCCACTGTTGTCACTGGCCATAATCTTATTTTTACTTTTTTTGATTTTGCTACTTTTATTGATAAAGACAGTGAAGATGGTCAGAAAATTATTGGACTTGAAAGGGAATGCGATTGAGATACATCACAGGTCAAGACTCCATATATTCTAGTATTAAGTCCACAGCTGTTTAAGATCTCTCTCTAAAATATTTATTTACACAAATAAGCTAGCTTGAAAATGTAAGATGGACAGAAAGACATAATGTGGCTTACTTCAATTTCCACATTGCAAAGCCCTACAGTGCAATTGAATATATATGATAAAAGCTTGCCCAAATAGAAACTTAATGGTTTTGAAAATGAAGAAATTAAGATGTAAATATTTGTATTGTAATTTTAAAAATGGTACTATTTTTTACAGTACAATATTATTATTATTATTATTATTATTATTATTATTATTATTATTATTATGTGTCTTATTTTAATACTTTTATTAAAAGATAATTACTAAATTATTATTATTATTATTATTATTATTATTATTATTATTAGTAGTAGTAGTAGTATTATTATTATTAGTATTATTATTAGTAGTAGTAGTAGTATTATTTACAGTGGGAATGTGGCCAACAATAACTCAAGTGAACAGATTTTCTTTTTCACTTTATTGTCTAAAAGGATGGATTGTACTAAAAACTCACAAAATCCAAAATTTGTCAGATTTTAATTTCTTTTTCTTTTTCTTTTTCTTTTGCAGATTCACTCCCCTTCAAAATCACCCCAATCATTCTAGAATTATTACAAATATTCAAGTATTTTGGTGAAAATTCATGTCTTTCATGTTTCAATATGTATCACCAAAAATATAAATAAATAAAAAATAAATTGTTCCCTAGTCGTCTTGATTCCCTTTTATAATCAAATCATTGTTGCCAACCCATGATAGGCCAAGAAACTCTCAACCAGTGCAACTTCAATAACTTCTAAAAATAAATGTGAATCCAGAAACAAGCTCCATTATGTACTCTTTTTTTTTTTTTTTTTTTTGGAACACTCATATTTCTTCTCATCAATTTAAACCTTGCAATGTCTGCTAATAATCTTTTTCACAGAGACTGATCCAGTCCTCTTTAGGGCCCTTTTCTATCTCTGAAGTTGTGAATCGCTGCAGCTTTTCTCTTCCTTGAAGAGAAATTGATGAGGGTTTTGAACATGATTGCTGACTAAATCAAGTTGCTAGTTAATCCATCTTGCACTGCGATATTCTTCATGGACTTCATTTCACACGGATGGACAATACCTCATGAGGAGATGCACTGTTGATAGAGGACATATTCATTCATCAAGGGAGCCTTTAGTTGATGGATATGCAGCTATCAGTGCTGGACTTCACCCATCCATCATCTTCACAGGAGGTCAGGCCTAAAGATCAGAGCCCAGATACTGGGCAGCACTTCCGTTCAACAACCACATCGAATTAAAGTCACCTTTATTACAATAGGTTACACCAGACCTGATCCTGGATGGGCAAAATGGAAATATAGGTTTTTTTTTTTTTCCTTCTTTCCTTGTTCATTGTTTTTGTCTTTCCCACCTTTGCTTGCTTCCTTATTTCCTTCTCTCTTGTTTTCTTCCTTACTTCTGTCTTTTCTTCATTTATTTTCCTCTCCTTATTTCATTCCTTTCTTCATTGCTTATTTCATTCTTTGCTTATTTATTTCCTTCATTTGCATCTGTCCTTCCGTATTTCCTTCCTTCATTTCTTCCTTCCTTCCTTCTTTCCTATCTACTTCCATATTTATTTCATTCCTCTTCTTCTTCCTTCCTCCTTTCCTTCCTTCCTTACTTCCTTCCTTCTTTCCCTCCTTCTTTGGTATCTTCTTCCTGCTTTATCCCCTTTCTCTTTTCCTTCCCTCCCCTTTATTTCCTTCCTTCCTTATCTTCCTCCGTTTTTTTCTTCCTCTTCTTCCTTCTTCATCCTTTCCTTCCTTCCTTAATTCTTTATTTGCTTTCTTTCCTTCCATTCTTCCTTATTTCCTTTACTCTTTTGTCTCCTTCCTTCCTTCCTTCCTTCCTTTCTTCCTTCCTTCATTCATTTCCATTCTTCCTTCTCTCCTTCCTCCCACCCTTCTCTTCTATCTTCTTCTTATTTCCTTCCCCTTCTCCCTTACCTTTATTTCCCTTCTTTCCTTTCTTCCTTTCTCTCTTCCTTCCTTTCCATCCTTCCTTCTTTGTTCATCCTTCCTTTCTATCCATTTCTTTCTTTGTCTTCTTTTGTGATTCTGTTCCTCCTTATTTCCTGTCTTCCTTCACTTTCCTTTAGTCTTTCCTTCCATCCTTCCCATTTAGCTTTAAAACAATACACTGAAGTGTGTGTCACATCTGTTTGTGGTTAAATAGCCTCCCAACACTGTCTTTTGATAAATGAATTGATAGCTTGTTGGTATATTTGGCATACTCATAGGAACAACAGTCATCAGAGGCGTTACCGCCCGTCTTTCTCTGAGCAGGAAGAGTCCCTCATCACTGAAGGCGGGTAATATTCTTTCTCTCTTTTTCTCTCTCCTTCTATCCCCACAGTACGTCCATAGTGATTAATACTACACCTCTCTGCAGTGCTTGAAACCTCTTTGATGTATTTTACATTTGAACAAAATATATAAGCCAATGGTGCCGATGAAGTTGGCTGTAGTTTCTCACACTCATTACGCAGTCACAGCATCCTATGAGGGTTTAAGACTTCCTGTTCTATCTAGACTCACCCTCATCTAAAAGACTGCAGAACTTTCTGAGAAAAGATGATATTATAGGTGCTCAGTCTTCTGTTAATTGACCAAGCAGACACTATTGTCTGCTGATACCAAATATCACTAATATGTCAATCTGTCACCAGCTGGGCTGTCCAATTTTGGCCTTGCAGAGAATGTTTACATTCATACAAATCTCTGTACTTCATCTCTTTATATCAGTAGAGGAAGCATGAATCAACTTGCATGTATATTTGTAAGTCACAATCACCTGTGGCTGCTCACTGGGGCTTAAAGAAAGTATAGGAAATTTCTTGATTTAATGCTGGATTCCCTGTTCATTAGGCCCCAAGGTCACTATAGCATTGACAGACGTTTTCTATAAAGCTGCTTTGAAATTATATGAATTGAAAGATGCTATATAAATAAACTTGACATACAGTATATGATCATTCAAGTCTCTAGGAAACATACATGCTTGCTATTTTAACTGCAATTTCATTGATTACACAAGATGAGCATCACAGCATTCATTCAAAGTGCATTATTATGTAATTAATTTCAGTTTCAGTAAGTGGTGTGTGGAAAGAGTTAGATGAGGTATGTGTATTGCTGAAAGTGAAAAGAACCAACTAACAATCTTTTAATAAAAGTGTGTGTGTGTGTGTGTGTGTGTGTACAGGCAGACTGCTCCTACTAAATGTAGTTTTGACAACAGCTTGAAATGGAAAATATATTAGATTAATGCAGTTGTCAAACTACAGTTCTATACTGGCTTTAATGTTATTTGGACACTACAGTATGCTGCAACTAAACAGACATATATATAGATTGATAGATAGATAGATAGATAGATAGATAGATAGATAGATAGATAGATATACAGTATATATATATATAAATACGTGTGTGTGTGTCTGTGTGTGTGTGTATATATATATATATATATATATATATATATATATATATATGTATGTATGTATGTATGTATGTATATATATTTACTTATTCCTGTCAAATTTTCCACTTGAACCATTTACAAATCATTTAAACAATAGTAGATTTATCTAATAATATTTTTTGGGAAAGTACAACAACTCATTAAAAAGTAATTTTTGCAGGGTAATTCCACATTTAAAAATGTATGAATGTTATTGCCACTTGGCCACTTTTTTTTTTTTTGTCATTTTAATGCATTTATTATAAGATAGCACAATCAGGTTTTTGTTTTGTTTTTTTGTTTTTTTTTACGTAAAATATTTAATGAAGAGAAGTTTGTTGAGTTTTAAATTATATAAAAAAATAGATGTACTGTTCAAAATCAAGACAAAAAGTGTTTACACTTTGTGGTTGTCAAACGTTAGTGGAACACATCCATATTTAATATGACTAACACCTGTGGTTTCTGTTAGGGCACCTGTGTGACCTTGAGGGGAACTGACTTCATGCATCCAATTAAAAAATAAAAACAAAATCACCTTGAGACCAGTTGGGTTCAAGTAAATGCAAAAAATGACTAAAAAGTGAAGTTAGCTTGGAGAAAAGCTCCAGCATCATTTGCTTTCAGATTCCACTTGATAGATCTAATGCAATGACATTCAAACATTTTTGTGTATATTAAGTGTCTAAATACACTTTGTGCTCACAGAATAGACTTCAATCTACTTTCATCAGCCTTTCTCTCTCTCACTCATTCTCTCTCCTGACAGAAAGACTGCAAATCACAGAGACAGCTTTATTCTCCAGCTGACACTACAGAACAGTGACTACATTATAAGACCGCCTCAGCCTCAAATAAGTTGTTATTCTGTTTAAAACAAGGGGAGAAGCGACCAGGATTGATGGGCACCTCTTAAACCCTGGCATGAAAAATCATACACCACTGAGAAAAAAAACAAGTGGAGGCAGATTAGGGCATAAATTTATGTTCATATCCTACAACGTTATCTGTTCCTTTCAGCGCTACAGTCACGAGTGCCTTCTTTATCACTGTCCTGCATCAGGCAGGTTGAGTGATGACGCTGTATACAAGCATATGCTTATGGAAGCATGAGGCAGATGACCAGGGTTAGAAATAATAGTCCACTGCAAAGAACAGTTCATTCAGGCCGTGTTGTGGTCTGTCCTGCTCTCTTTAATGAATTCTAATGGTTCCTGATTGACAGAGTGCATATTTAAAATGTCATTGTCAAGGAATGTGAGAAAAAGCTGGTCTTGGTGCTAACATAAAAGCCATCACTCTGGGCATTGAAAGTGAATTTCCACCTGATTCGCGCAGCATGTTAATTCACCGGCCTCTCCCTCAAAGCTAAGTGGATTGATGTGAATTGTGGGTTTGACATCACATTTACATTACATTGATGTTCTTGGCAGATGCTTTCTAGATAAAGTGACTCAAGAAAGTGGACATGTTGTCTTTACCTAGGTGCACATCATGTACTGTAGGAAGAGCAAACGTTAGGACGCTGTACAAATTAAGGCTTGCAAGAGTACTTGTTTTTACTGTTTGCTTTATGTAAATGACTTGCATTGTGCCGCATCAGCGGTTTGACAGTGTGGGTGAGAAATGAAAGCTTGCAAATGTACTTTGACAGATTCATACTGCTTTCACAAACTCCCTTATAGTTTCTGTCAGCCTCTGGCCGGCACTTTTGTTTGTTTTGGGGTCTCTGGGGTCACTTTGTGAACACAACATGTTTCACTTTACATTCCCATTTTAAATTCTGCAAAATAGTAAGACTTGTTTACAAAGTTACAAAGTTTATTTTTCCTAACCTTCAGCATTTTTTTTTTCAATACAGTAAGCATAAATCGCACAAAATTGTTTCCTTATTCTGAAATATTTGCAATTTTTTTGCTCAAACAATATATATATATATGTGTGTGTGTGTGTGTGTGTGTGTGTGTGTTTAAAGGGTTAGTTCACCCCAAAATTAAAATTCTGTCATTAATTTCTCACTCACCCTCATGTTGTTCCAAACCCATAAGACCTTCGTTCATCTTCGGAACACAAATTAAGAATTTTTTGATGGAATCTCTGACCCTCCATAGACAGCAACGCAACTGTAATGTTCCCAGGTCCAGAAACGTAGTAAAGACATTGGTAAAACAGTCGATGGGACATCAGTGGCTCAACAACTTAAAAAATAAATAAATAAAAAAATTTAAAAATCAGTGGCTCAACTTCAGTTTTTGCGAAGCTATGAGAATACTTTTTGTGTGCAACGAAAACAAAAGTAACGACTTTATTCAACAATTATTCTCCCATGAGTTACTGTCTTCCGCCATTTTGGAGAGTATCACAACGCATACACACACTTTACCCTAAGCGTAAACAACGCTGATTACACCAAATACATTCATGCGAACACTTTCCCTCCCGAACGTGAACAATGCTGATTACGTTGGGTACTCTCCAAAACACTTAAAGTTTTTCAAGTTTAAATTTTTCATCTATTATTTATTTCAGCCTTATTTAAATTACTGAAAACCATGTTGAATATTCTTGGAAAACTGTCTTGGATTTTTTAAATATATTTTTTACTTTATTTTAATTTGTATGAGCATATTACAAATTGCAAATATTTAAAAATAATTGTTATTAATATTTCAAATTTACAAGGAAGAAGTGGAGAGATGTGGACAGTAAAATATGTGGAGCTTGGAATATGTTTTTGCAGATAAAGACACGCACCTTGTCGTATTCTTGAGTTGCGCTCCTCTCGTCACTTATAGGCGAGTGCGTAATGAATTTTAATGGAGGGCAGCGAGCCTGGGAACTGCTCTATCAGTCGTCCCTGGCTCTGAGACTTGATGGAGCACTGTACTCACCTACCTGTTTCGTCATAACCCTTCATTCGCAACTTTCCTGCAAGATTACACTTTCAAAGAGGCTCCTAGCGAATGTTATGAGTCTATATTTAATGTGAGTCATAACTCTTAAAAGCTCTCATCACTTTTGAGCTGTGGCAGCTTGAATCGCTCACCGTGTGGAAGAGCCAGCGCTTTCTCTCACTGTCGCGTGGTGCAGATTGGAGGCTGTTTGGAGATGTATGCGACTTCTACAGGCTCATTCATCAAGCTGCAGCTTCGAGTCTTCGCTTTAAGACTTCAGAGAGGAGGGAGGGAAGGAAGATAGGCACAAGGAATAAAGAAACGAGAGCAGAAAGGGTGGAAAGAACAAAAGAAACAAGGGCAGAAGGTCTTGAAGCTTTTGTGATGTAATGACTTTAGTGCTTTCTAAACATCCCGACTGGCCCAATTCTGCAACATTAGTTCAACCAGTAATGTGAGTTTGGGGAGAAGACAATCTGTTTTAGCAACCGATGGCAGGTGCGGGAGTCTTTAGGAAAGGTGGAGCCGAAATTATATACTTTATATCTATTTATGACCTCCAACCCAATGGTGGACCCTCAAAACTTGCTTTGGTTCTCTGAAAGATGCTGTCAGTTTTTTTTTTTTTTTTTTTTTTTTTTTTATAGCATGCATTTCCTCAGCTACCTGGTAGATATTGCTGGGGATTGACATACACTTTTTTAGCCAATCAGAAATATCCTCTCCCCATTAATAAATTTGCATATTCAGGTTTGCTCACATTGGGATTTCTTTCCCAAAACACCAAAGGAATGTGACAAGGCATTTGGTCTAAGATTCGGAAAGGCTGGTTAAAAATTGATCACTTTGATTTACCACAGAAAATAACTTTGACTCGTTCCTCAGTTTGTTAAAAAATAAATAAATAACTAAAATTCCAAAAAAAAAATCAGCAACATTGGTTCAACCAATAATGTGAGTTTGGGGACAGGACTGTCTATTTGAGCAACCGATGGGAGGTGCAGGAGTGTTTAGGAAAAGTGGAGCCGAAATTATACATTTTAACTTTATTTATGACCTCCAACCCAATGGTTGACCCTCCAAACTTGGTTGGTTTTCTTAAAGTTGTTGTCCGGTAGATATTCCTTGGGATTGGCCTACACTTTTCTTTAACCAATGTGAAACATCTTCTCTCTGTGAAACATTTTGCATGTTCAGGTTTGTTGACATTGGGATTTACATCTGTTTTTGGAAATAAGGCATGTAGTCTAAAAGATGGGGATGATCTAATTCAGTGGCCTTCAAAGGAATATCAAAATTGACAGCTTCGATTTACCCCCAAGGCTCGATCACCACGGTAAATAACTTTGAATCGTCCTTTAGTTTGTAAAAACAACAACAGCACAGTAATAAGTGCTGCAGTCCAGAAATATGAAGTTTGTGTTTTTGTAAAGGATTTACAAAAGTTCTACATCAAAAAGCTTTTGAAATTTTTATGCAGTTTTTGAGTTGCTTTTCAAGTAAAATTAGCTGACATAATTCCTACACGTGGAGTTTTACTGTAAACAGTAATAATTTTCGATTAGTTATCTCACTTCAATCCAGTGTCAGTTGTATGTTATCTCAATATGAAGCAAAGCGAAAGCCAGTGCTGTCAATTTAAAAATTAGATAAAACTTTGCCAAGACAAGATTGTTAAGTGATCTTATGCTGTCTTGCAGGGCCTTATGTGCTGTGTGGAATTATGTCTTATTGTCTTATGTGTTACATGATCTTATATGCACAAGTGTGATTCATCCTGCTGCCAATTTCTCTATCAGATTTCCATTGTTTTGCAAGTATTTTATTATTTTCTAACTGAGGGATGAGTCAACGATATATTCTGTGGTTATCAACAGTACGCCTCGCATACTGTCCATTGATCTTAAGTCACATTTAACCTGGAATATCCCTTTAATACATCTCATTGCGAATCACAGTGCCCAAGGTTTCTAAATAACTACAGCATAATTCAGTCTGCTATTGTGTGAGAAATTACAATACCCCTCAGTAATGCGCAAATGTGTAAAAATTGTATTGTTTACAATCTACCGAACAGTGTGACACTTGTTCAAATAGCGTTTACATACAAAAATAGCCAGTTTTACCGCAGGACCACAATTTGTGTCAAAGGAGAGAGATTGAAGTAAAAAGCTAATTCTGAAAATTCATGTGGTGCTATTTGAGAGTTTACAAGCCGAATCTTTAATCAAGCAAATGCTTTCTTAAGCTAATTTGCATTCATTAGGATACAGAAATTCAAGTCAGATTCCAATCGATTTGAAGTATCCCTGCTAAAAAAGTCCTGACCTATAGCAGGAGAGGTAATGAACTCCATAGATAATGTGTATAATCTGCTGTCTGCAATGTGAAACAGCCCTGTTATCTAGAGAGCGCCTATGAAATGCTCGCCAGATTTGGAAAGAGCCATTATAATTTCGCTTTAAGATAAAAAGGTTACAGCTACTTTGCTTCACGCTTTGCCTTAGTATCCATTGTTTTAATGATGAACAGGGAATGCCATCGCTGTGCGTGTTTCCACACTGAGTTCACGGTTGTTATATTTCAAATAAATATAATGAAGTCCTCCTGTGGAGATTTTAGTATTCATCCTTCAAAGACAGCGTAATGTTCGATGTAGGGCAACAGTTGTAAATGTCTTGACCTTCAAGTAAATAATGCATCTAATAGCAGAGTCAAAAGCAAATAACACAGTTGATGAATAGAACATTACCTCAGACCTCCGCTCAGCCGTGTAGCTCATCCCAGAAAAGGAGACATAACTCCAATCTGCGGTCTCGAGCTTTGCTGAAATCCTATTTAACCCTCGGCTCAGGACCATCTGCAGTTTTTTTTTTTTTTTTGTACACTGTGTTCAAGCAAAACATCAACAACACACACACAGACTAACAACCGAGAGTTTCCCCGCTGGACCAGAGGTTGTCAATACTTAGACTGGCCCTATGCTGCCACGGCAGCCTGTTCATTAACTGATCCCTGCCAACCCCACTAGGGAATATGCTAACAACTCGGATAGGACATTCTGACATTCCGAAGCTGGTCTGGATCTTTTTCAATAATGGCTTCATCTGCAACTCTAAACCCGCATCTACTCTGCACCGTGACCAAGTTAGATGGAGGAAATATTGATAGCTTACCCCTTGAAACATAAGGAGACGGGTCGGCCGAACACGCATGTTTTTTTTGTTGTTTTTTTTTTCTTACTGCTGTTATCCTCACACCCCTCAAAAGCTCTACCAACTGGCGCCTTTCTTTATTGATCTGAAAGAGAAATAAACAGCAAATTATGCTTTGGCTTACTTCTAACTATGAATGCTGATTCTGTAAGGCCATGCAGCCTAAATACAGGCTTTATAAGAACAATCTTTATACATTTTTTGTATCTTAACATATTTATTTAGATTTTTTTTTTTTTTTTTGTAAGTTTAATATATGAGTTTAATATCTCTGTAAGTGTATGTTTTTGTTATAATATTATACATATTTTAATATTTTTGTGTATTTATAATATATTTCATTCAATTTTATGTTTGTAAGAAAAGCATACATTTCTGTTTGGGTTGCTCTTGTTATTATTAATAAATAGTATATAATAACTACTAGGCCTATATATTATTATGTATGTATGATGAGCAGGACATTAGTATATTATAATAATTTCTTTAGGATCATGTTACACTGAAGACTAGAGTATCGACTGCTGAAAAATCAACTTTGCAATCCATGAATAAATTACATTTTAAAGTTTATTCAAATCGAAAACAGCTATTGAAAATTGTTTACTGTTTTTACTGTCACAGCCAAACATTTGGCCACCTGTGTATATGTGCATATATATATATATATATATATATATATATATATATATACACACACACATTTTTTTTTTTTTTTACTTCTATGATTATGGGTTTAGTACAATAAATATCTTAACTATAGCCCTCTTTTTTAACATTTTGCAAAAATATATTTATTTATGCTTTTAAAACATTCAGTTTTAGACATTGAATTCTTTAGATGCTTATATTTCAAAAGTCTAGACTACTTATGAATCTTTTGTTCTGCACCTCTGCACTGGTGCTCTGGCCAGAACTAACACTTGGAACACAGTGCACTTCACATTAGTTCCATTAGTTGGTCACTGTAGGTTGCCATTTTTGACATTTTCACAATTCAACACATTTTAAAACCCCTACTATTCTTGTCACACCCTTCACAAGGCTTACATTTTATTTACATTTATTCATATAGGAGACACTTTTATCAGGGACTTACAAATGAGGAAGTAACAAAGCAGTTCTGAAATTTTCCTCAACTAGCAAACTAATTAAAATAGGCCACTCTCAGAAAAAGGGTACAGAGCTGTCAGTAGGGCGATACCCTGGTATTAAACCTAAAATGTAGATCTTTGTGCCTGAAGTGTCCATATTAGTAACTTAAACGTTATATTGGTACTGGTTTTCCTTACAATATTTTTACAAATTAAAGTAAAAGGTAAAAAGGTTCATGCCTACTGTCAACTACTTGTAAGTTTATGCATGAAACATTAGTGTTTTGTGAATTATACACTGTCTGTTGACTGCAGCAACTGTTTTAAATCACACTTTTAAAGTAAAAACCTGGGAAAGCTACTTTTATTTTTGATAAATGTACTTCTCTTAAGACCTAGGTGCCAACACAAGGCAAAAGACAAATGAGATTTGGCAGATAAATCCTTCCTTTACTTTGTCACTGTTTAGAAATAAATGTCCCTTTTCTGTTGTTTGCTGGAGTGGGAGGATATATATTCCCACCACAGTGAATTAATCAAAGAAAGAACTAGTTTTAGATGTCAGAAAATGGTGGAGATGAAATTGTGCTCAGCAGAGGAATGTCTTACAGAATCAGTGAAAATGAAATACAGAAGGAACCAGACAGAACATGATGAGAGCTGTAAAACTGTACAGCAGAAACAAATCGATACTTGGGGCAGATGAATCAAATCCGGCCCCATCAATCGGAATCCTGTGGGATTGTTGAACGCTCCCTAACTTTGCCCTCCCATTAGTTCCCAATCCCTCTAATATCCCTCTCAAATCCAACACATCCCACCGCAAAGCTTCAAACACCCTGCGCTGCCGTGTTTCTCCAGACAAGGCCTCAGAATTGTTTCAGGAAGCACCATCAGCAGAGTTCAGCTGAACACACAGTTGTGGCTTTCCCAAAGACTTCTTTGACACCCACTCAGCCAGGGCTGCCAAATGCCTTCAGTCAAAAGTAGCTAAAGCCTGCTTGAAAAGTCGCTAAATATCTTAAGAAGAACTAATGCGCTAATAAGCATATGTGTGACATCATCACGTCGTATAAGCCCTTTACATTTGTTTGCTTTTTGTACAGCCTATTTTAATAAAGCCAAAAAACTGTTCTCATCGTTCTCATGTTGTCAGACAATGCGATCCAAGACTGTATGCGGTCACTTTCAATCTGCTGCTGCTCTGCACTGTTAAAATGTTGCTAAATTTTGGTAGAGTCACGTGACGTGCTCATGATCCTAATCACACTTGAGTAGAGCCCTTTTTGCAAATTTTTTTTTGTTTTTTTGTTTTTAAGTTTTATTCATCAATAATACTTTCCCTGATGGCATACAATCAGAAACAGCAGGAGTTGTCACCATCGGCTTCTCCGATTAAGAAGAAATCCAAGCCACCGACCGCGAGCGATATGGTGGACAAGATGGCGAACACTGTTACACACTTTGAGGACATTCTAAGAACTGAGTTGACGGCGATGCAGAACGAGTTCGCTTCTCACATGTCAGTTGTTCAGTCGCTATGGCTCTAAATTGGATCTTCTTACAGGGGAGATGAGAGAACAAAAGAAAGTTGTCGCAGATCACGATAGGCGAGTAGCAGCGCTCGAGCAACAGGTTGTGGACTTACAGGATCACCATAGGTGCAGCAATCTGCATCTGGTCAGATTGCCTGAAGGTTCTGAAAAGGACGACACTACGGGCTTTTTGAAAAGATCACTACCGACGTGGCTCCCGTCTCTGCCAGGCAAAGAGATTGAAGTGGAGTGAGCGCATTGCGTGTACACAAGGCCCTTCTTAGATCGTGCTAAACCACGGGTTTTCATCTTTAAACTGTTGCGGTACATGGACAGGGAGCTCATTCTGCGGGCTGCCAGACTTCATGCCTCGGTGCAACGCTGTCTTTCTCTCCAGATTTTTCTCCGTTCACCACAAAAAGAAATGCATTTGTGCCAGTTAGGAAGGAAATGAGAGAAGCTGGCATCCAGAATTTTATTCTTTATCCTGCAACGCTGAAGGTCATTCTCAATCAAGGTGAACCTAAAATGCTATACTCCCCAGAAGAAGCAAGAGTTTTTCTCAGATCTCATTCATCCACCAACTCTCAGTGAACTTCAGCTGGACATTTGCTGTCTAATTGGAGAAGAGATGCTCTAAATGGTTAGGTGACTGTGTCTTTCACTGTTCACTTTAATGTTCACTTCTTAATTCATAGTTACTAGAAGCTTTCATTGTGTATACAGTATCGCTTACTGATTATGATGTTATTTTATTGATGTTTTAGTTGTATTCCTTCTCTCTCTTCCTTTTCTCTTTTTAATAGAGACACTACCTAGTCAATATGTGATTATGGGGCCAATGTTGGTACTTCAGTAATGTGCAGGTTTTTGTTGATGCCACGGATCATATTAAGGGGTGCTGGCAGATCAAGGTTTGTTCTTGGTTTGATCTGCCATAGTTCATGGGAATGTGTTTGTTTTTTTTAATAGTGACGGGAAGGGTGTGGGTGGGGGTTGGTTTAATGGTAGACTCAACTGGTTTTATTTTCAAACTTGTATTTTGTCTTATTATGCAGTAATTCTGTTCGATACCTATGACTGACCTTAATATTCTGAGTTGTTCACAAACGTACAGGTTTTCTGGATTTTTTGAGAAGAAGACAGATTGATATAGTGTTAGTTCAAGAATCCCATTTGAAAGAAGAAGATATACACAGATGTAATAATAAGTTTTATGAAGTGGTATCTCACTCATCTTCGGATACAAAAACCAAGGGTGTCCTAATATTGGTGTGGAGGACTTTAAACATTACTATTTTAGATGAAGGTTGTGATACAGACGGTAGAATAACACATATAAAAACAATAGTTGAGAATAGGAATATTGTATTTCTTTCAGTTTATGCCCCTTGTACTCCTGACCCTACCTTTTTCTCTGTTTTGGCAATCTTGAAATTTTCGGATTTTGAAATTGTATTGGGTGCAGATACGAATTCTGTAATGTCGCATATCCTAGATAGATCTGGACCAAAGGAATCACACTCTCAAGCTTTTTGTTCAGACAAACTTCAGCAATGTGTAACCTCATCCTTATTGGTGGATAGTTGGCATTTATTAAATCCTTCTGCTAAGTCTTTCACTTTCTTTTCTGCCACTCATAAATCCTATTCGCGAATTGACTATATTTTCATTTCTACTTCTTTATCTTCAGCTGTTTGTGATGTCGATATCTGTTCCTTATCTCTGTCGGATCATGATGTAAATTTGTGCACATTATCTTTGATCCCTTGTCCATCTCGTGCCACTAGATGGCAATTTATCCCTAAATTGTTACAGGATGAAAACTTTTGCAGTCAATTCAGAAATAAATTTGCTGAGTTTATTGAAATTAACCAAAGTTCAGTGGATGATCCGCAAACACTTTGGAATGCAGTTAAAGGATTTATAAGGAATAATTCAATTTCATATGCCTCTTTCCTTCAAAAAAACCGACACAAAAAGATAGTTGAACTTGAATCACAGCTCCAGAATCTGACTAGAGATAATCAACGTTGTTTTTCAGACAATACACTCAGTAAAATAATGGCGGTTAGGTCCGAACTCAGTTCATTACTGAGATCCAGGGCAGAATTCCTGATTTAAAGATCCAGGCAGAATTACTGTTTTCAAGGGAGTAGACCAAGCCACCTTTTAGCTCTAAGATTACGCAACAGTGAAAAGTTTGCTAATATTTCAGCAGTGAAATCCCAATCTGGGCTCATTATGATAGACCCAAAAGACATTAATATTGCCTTCCACTCTTTTTACTCTAACCTCTATACTTCTTCTGCAGATGGTGACCCTGACTCTTTTGCATCTTTTCTGTCCAACCTTGATTTACCTAGGCTGTCAGATTCGGATTCGGAATACCTGGCAGAACCCATCACTCTTCAGGAGCTGGAGTCAGCAAGATCAGTCCGATCTATGAACAAGGGGAAATCCCCAGGCATAGATGGTATTCCAATCGAATTGTATACTACTTTTTGGTCAGATTTAGGCCCCCTCATGCTAGATATGATAAATTGTTCAGTTACTCAAGGCTCATTTCACCCATGTATTAATATTATTAATGTTATTTCTCTCTTGTTAAAATAAGATAAAGATCTGACTTCCTGTTCTAGTTACCGGCCACTTTCTTTGATAGGAACTGATGTTAAATTATATGCTAAAGTACTATCTGGTCGTCTAGAGAAATTTATGAATAGGCTAGTTCATTATGACCAAACAGGATTCATTAAATCTTGTTCAGCTTCGGATAACTTACGCAGGTTATATCATATTATTAATTCAACGAATAGTTCGTCCTCCCCTTGCGCAGTATTATCTCTAGATGCGATGAAAGCTTTCGACCAGCTAGAATGGAACTATTTATGGGAGGCTCTACAGAATCTGGGTCTTGGATCGAGTTTAATATATATGATAAAAGTTCTGTACGCCAACCCAGCAGCCACTGTTCTCACAGGTGCTGTTCGCTCTAACCTATTCTTTATACATCGAGGTACTCGTCAGGGTTGCCCGCTTTCTCCTCTGTTATTTGCCCTATTCACACTATTTCTCCCATAATTATACGGAATACTTATCATCATATTTCTTTGTTTGCTGACGATATCTTATTGTTTTTGGATAAGCCGTCACATTCTATTCCTCATGTATTTAATTTATTTGACCATTTTGGACCTCTCTCTGGGTTTAAAATTAATTGGAGTAAGTCATGTCTACTTCCCCTCAATTCTAAAATTGATTCCATGTCCCTTACTATATCTATTCCATTGGTTCAAAACGTTAAGTACTTGGGGATAGATGTTTTTCCTTCCCTGCAGGAAATCCTCTCAAAAAACTATAATAGTATTCTAGCTAAAGTATCCTTAGATTTGGAAAATTGGTCTCGTCTTCCTACTTCTTTTCAGGCTCGTATATCGGTGATTAAAATGAATGTTCTCCCACCTATTAATTTCTTTTCTTCCATGATTCCTCTTGCTCCACCGGTTGGCTAATGGAACAAACTTGATGCATGTGTCTCATGGTATATATGGGATGGGAAACGTCCTCGTATTAAACTGACTACCTTAGAACGATGTAGATTACATGGAGGTCTTTCTTTCCCCAAGTTTAGACTGTAAGCTCAAGCCTTTTGCCTCTGCTCTTTATCAGTTTGGTTTGATCCTGACACTTCTGTGTCTTGGAGAGCAATTGAGGAATCTATTGTTTATCCGTATAAATTGAAGGATTCAGGGGTTCTGCTTAGGCAGTGTAAATCTCGGTTTGGTCCCATTGTAACCCACCTCCTCTCCACATGGAGGGATGTTGAAAGACGTTCACAACTAGTTACAATATGGCATCGGCATTCGCCTATTTTCCACAATAATAATCTTTTGTCAGGCAGTACTCCATTTCATTGTCCGCAATGGACTCATAATAAAGTATCTCACTCTGGGAGATATCTATGATAATAGTGGTTTAAAATCCTTCCAGAATCTCAGAACTCAATATAATCTGCCAGGCACCTCTTTTTTATGTATTAGCGCATTAGATTGCCCCTACGGGCGTATGGGGTGTCTTGGAACACTCAACTGCCTGTTCACCCTTTGCGCAAAATAATCCTTCCTTCTGAGGAATCTCCCTCCTCTGCTTCAGTCATCTATCTCCTTCTTCTTGAGCATTCATACAAACCTTTATCTATTACAACTGTTTGGATAAAGGATCTTAATGAGGATGTGCATGTTTTATTTCTGGATCAGGTATGGAGTATGTTTAAATTGTCTTCTAAAAACCCTAATCACCAAATGATTCATTGGAAATTGCTGCATAGGGTTTACTTGACTCCAATGCAACGTTTTTATATGAATCTGTCATCTTCTCTTAAGTGTAATCTCTGTTCGCAAGGATCTTTAGGCACGTTTTTGCATTTTTTTTGGGAGTGCCCCTCTCTCTCACCTTTTTGGACTCAGCTCTCACAAGACCTATCATATTTGTTGGGTACTGAGATATGTTTGACTACGCGTCATTTTTTCATGAATGACTTTTGGGACTTCACCTTGTCCGTCCAACAAAGATGTTTACTGTTAGCTGCTCTCACAGCAGCAAAACATTGCTAGTCAACCACTGGAATCCTCCTCACACAATGGACAGATGAACCTGGACTGTGTATTTGTTGGACATTATCTCAATGGAACTCTCAACTTCTCGTATACATTGATCTAATGTGAAAACTGTCAATTTATGGCATTCAGCTTTTAACGTTGTCATCTTTTCTAAAATCTTTGTAAAAATTATTTTATATTTATTTATTTATCTATTGATATTAATTAATTTATTTGTATTATTATTATTTATTTTATTTTATTTTATTTTATCTTATCTTATCTTATTTTTTTAAATTAATTAATTAATTAATTTATTTATTTATTTATTTATTTATTTATATTTATTTTTTAAGTCTACCAGGGGGTGGGATGGGTTGGGGTGGGTTCTAAATTTGCACAGCTGATTTTTGTTTTATACTATTGTTCCCAGAAGAAAATTCAATAAACAGTTGTTAACATAAAAAAAAAAAAAATGTTGCTAAATTTTCTGATTTATAAACAAGACATCATCTGACAAAATAACTAGACACATAAGATAAAGACAATGGTTGTGTTGTGATTTCAGCTAAATTTACATGAGGAATGATAATAAAGGAGGAACAGAAAAAATGTTACAAATGACAGAATGTCTGCAACCCCCCCCCACAACCACCTCCCTTTGTTAATTAATTTTAAGAAAATCACCCAAAATCGATAAATGTGTTTAAATATCCTCAAAATAGCTCCTTGCCACAAAAAAAAAAAAAAAAAAATAAATAAATAAATAAATAAATAAAAATTATAATAATAACAATCCCCAATTTTCCAACACTACACTCAGATAGATGGATGGATGGATGGATTTGATAAGGTTTTTTTTTTTTTTTTTTTTTCCCATTTACAGTAACTACTTTCCAACATATAGCATATATTAAATGAACTGATTTAACTTGATATGGCACAATGCATTTTATTTCCCTGATAGAATATTTAATATATTTTAAAAAATGTAATTTGCAAATCTCCTTATCAGGCTGGGAAAGACACTTTTTTTTTTTTTTTGCAAACGTAATTTGTTGGCACAAAAAAAATAAATTTTTTCCCCTCAGTTCTTGTGCTGTGTGAAAATGAATATCAAACTATTAGAGGAAATAATTTCAGCATATGAGAAGCTTGAACTTTCAGGTCTTACTTCATATGAAGTGTCGTTATTCACTGCAAGTCCTCATTTATCACACAACTGCCTCCTGCTGAACTTCATCTCAGTTTTGCTTGATGTTAGCCAGTTTTATTTATACCACTGAGACATGACTATCCTATATAATCACCATTTTGCAAAAAGAAAAAGAAAAAAAGATGCTGTGAAGCACAGCTAAAAATATTTGCCCTTTTAATGACTCACCTTTAAGAAGACTGGATTTCACAGTCTCACTCTTGATCTCAGTTTTTCATGCTTTAATTTTTAAATTTAAACCAAATTACCAGAAGATGTTTAAAAAGGAAAAGCATAAGATAAGTGTGATTTTACACAGAAACGTCATAAATGTTCAAGGAATCTGTACAAAAATTACTGTAAAATATTGCAAAAGTCAAGACAAAATTGTCATATTGCTTAGTATAGTTTTACATTCGGTATGGACGAATTGCTTGTTAGTGGAAACTTGTAGCACACTTGTGCACATTCTACTCATTTGATATCTTCGTTTTGCATATATTCAGGAAGTCTGTATATTTGCACACAGATATGTAATTTCAATGGCAGTAGCCTATAGTCATTCAGAAAGAATGGAGGGTAAACAAAAGGACAGGAACAAAAGAAAATAACCTACCACGTAAGTATCAATCACATTAAATGCTTTAAAATGAGGACTGAATTTAAAAATTATTTAGCAACTGAAAGATAATTGTATTGAAAGAAGATGTGAAGTGACATAAGAACAGACCTCTGTCCTTCAACTGTAGATATTTATAAAAATGAAAATGTGTTGGTTTGATGACATGAATACTTGGAAGGCAAATATGGAACTATATATATGGAAATGTGCTGTTTATCCAAAAAAATAAAAAAAAAAAAAAAAAAAATAGGCATGGAAGTTTGCAAAAACATAATATTTTAAACAACAGTTCAATGTTAAAAACATTATCTGTATGTAATCCGGTCCTAGAAAACCTTCATGGAAAGGAAAATACAACATGCACACCACCCAAGATAATATTTATTGATCAAATAATGGTCCACCGAGGATATATTTGAAAGGTCATGGAGTTTATTCATTATTAAGAGTTAATTTGAGCCGTGAGAGGTGAACAGGTTTGAGGCAGGGATTATATAAGGACATAAAATCCTGAATCCATACATCTTTTCTTCATCATCTTTGCTCGGTACAATTAAAAAAATATATTTTTAATGAAATCATTTATATAGAGCTGCCCTCACAGCTAATTATCAACCTGACATTTTTCAAATATGTACCAGCCAGCACACACAATAAAGATTATATAAACTGAACATGAAATTGGTCACTGAAAGCCCAAAGCAGGTGCTAATTAAAAAAAAAAAAAAAAAAAAAAAAAAAACGTATGTTCAGTATTCAGACCTTTCCTTCAGTCATCAAATATTCCTGTTTTTATCTGCCTTCAGCTTCAACCACTTCATCAAAATTCACTTCATCCCATCTCAAGTTCCCAAGCCCGACATATTGGCCTCTATGCAAAACTTGCAAACTCTGAAGCTGCAGGATTTGGTTTCTTAAACTGGTGAACTTCAGAAAAACCTTTACCTTAAATTATGGGATGTTATCTATCTATCTATCTATCTATCTATCTATCTATCTATCTATCTATCTATCTATCTATCTATCTGTCTACAGAGGTTTGCCTTTCTAGTTAAAATTCAGACTTTTTTTTTAAATTACAGTTGTATTAAGAATTTCTGTATTCTACTTCATTCAGATTGAAAATGCAATTCTGCCTTCTGTTTGCTGCCTCAATTAGGTATAAACAACATCCTCATTTCATTTCTGAATAGCGCACAGCCCTGCTAACCTCTGATTTCGTGTTTCTCCAGGTGTGAGGACTCCTCAGAGACAGAGAAGGTGAGAGAACTTGTTCAGATTCATGATTAGGTTTTCCTGATGGTTACAGATATGTCTTGTCTGAGTGAGACGGTTGGTAAGAGCCAGATCCCGTTTTATGACTGTATTTTTTTGTTTTATAGTTTATTAGAAGCGCAGTGCTTTGCCAGCTGTAAAATGATGTGATAAACCTTTTTGAAATGCTCCATAGTCACAGTGACATTGTTAAAATTAGGGCATATGAGAGAGAGAGAGAGAGAGAGAGAGAGAGAGAGAGAGAGAGAGAGAGAGAGAGAGAGATTTTTCTTGTACGGAAGCCTCATCTCATTTGTTCAAATCTGCTGCAGCACAGAAGGCTGGAGTCACTGTAAATTGTAACAGCTGTAAAGGCTGAGATGTTTTTGTAGCGCAGACCTTTCGGGAACACTTCACATGAGTATTATATCCCATCTGGGGTGTTGTACTCGTCTTTTAAAATATGAAATCTGGAATAAATTTTTCTCTTGGGATCTAGAAAGCTTGACTCTCCCCATTTTTCTGGTAAAACTATACAATTATGTTCAAAGATAAACTTTGTCATGCCTTTGAAAGTAAATATTCACTTCTCTTTAAATTAGGGAAACCTTAGAGAGTTCAATTTTCACTGTGTTATAATTGGCTTGATGGCAATATTCTGTAAATGTCACTTTATTTATAAAGCACTATTTAAAACAACAACTGTTGACCAATGTGCTGTACATAGACAATTAATCAATACATTAAAACAAATTAACTAATAAAATAAAACAGAACACACAAAAAAGTATACATGCCAAATATAACATCACACTATGTCATTTGTTAAAAGCTATTTCAAACAAATAAGACTTTACAATTTTGATTTAAAATTACCTACATTTCTGGCAGTCCTAATACTAGCCGGCAGGCTATTCCACAAATGCCCGGTCTCCTCTGCAGGGGCGGTTCTAGGGCCCCCCTGTCAACAAGCTTGGCCCCCCTAAATTTGGAATCATATTACAGCAAACAATTTTGGGTGAAATGTGTAGTTTGTCCTGTAAACTATATGTATATAAAAAGAAAAAAAATCACCAGCTGCTAAATTCAAATCTGCGTTCGCTGGCTGGCACAGAGCCAGAGGTACGCACGTTTTTAGAGCACTGCACATTATAACCAATCACATACGATTCTGTTGAGCTTATGAATGCAAGGACCAATCAGAGGAGTTTAGATGAGTCATCGCTGAAACACGCTGTTTTGTCACCGCGCGCGCTGGCTGACTGAATTCTCTCATCAGAAACAACAAAGTGAAGAAGTACGAATGTAAGTAAGATATTAATTTCACAGTGTAAACAGCTTTAGAGATTATTATGACAGTTTTTCAGAGTGCTTGAACTCGCTGGACTGAAGTGAAAATGTTCTTTGATATTGTAAACGTTCTTTGCTCTCTTCTTGTACACTGAAAATGTCATAGGCTAATTAGTAATTTACAATGTTTTTATTAAATTCACATTAAATACAAAGTCAGTCAAATTAAAAGTATTTTATGGCATGACACCCATATCTGGTACTTAAGTAAAAAGACGAGCTTTTATGTGTAGTTATTAGATTACAGTAGGCTACTTTGCCCATCGCCCATTATAGACCAAATAGCAATCTATAAAGGTGCACAATGCATTTACTTACACATATTTGAGAATCGAGATATTTCATGATATATTTTAGGGATATATCAAATAAAAAAATAAAAAAAATAAAAATAAATAAATAAAACCCTTGCTGAAAAAAAAACAATAGGCATTACAAAATTAGTAATGGTTTTACTGGTTATAATGGGACTTGTATTGGTTTTTGCTGGAAACTGTAATGGACCCTGTTGGTCTCTACTGGTAATTGGTTGCCTTCTATTGGTGACTTGTTAAAACCAATAAATCCTAATGGAATATGTCCTAAAACACACTACAGAAAACCATTTTTTAATGGTTAAAAGTTGATGGTTTGTAATGGTATTTGTAGTGTAAACCATTAAAATTTTCTGTGATGGTTTTATTGTTTATTTAATTTTTTTTGTTTGTTTGTTTTTTAAAAAATTGTGCCCCCTAAAAGCACAAGTGGCCCCTGTCTGGCCCCCCAGTTACTGTGGTCTAGAACCGCCCCTGCTCCTCTGAGTTTTAATTTTGTTCTTGGCAACACTAATATTCCCTGATTTGATGATCTCAAGGACTTCCCTGGGTCATATTCCGACAAAAGATCAGTAAGGTAAGAAGGTGGCAAGCCCGTTGAGGGCTTTATAAACCATTAAAAGGACCTTAAAGTCAATCCTGTAGCGGACTGTATTCTGTCACTCATTTGGTTTAAAAGACATTTCAAAATAATGATTGATCCATTGATTTGCAAGAATTTATTCCAAGAAAGAAAAGAAAAAAAAAACATTCCTGAAGTAATCTCACGTCGTCTCTAGAGTTTCTCTAGAGCAGGTTTCCTCAAATCTTACCCTGGAGGTCCAATCCACTGCAGAGTCCAGCTCCAACCCTGATCAAACTCACCTGTCTGTGGTTTTCTAATGATCCTGAAGATTATCTTGTTCAGGTGTGTTTGATTAGGGTTGCAGCTAAACTCTGCAGGAAAGTGGATCCCGAGGTCCAGATTTGAGGATGCCTGCTCTAGAGTTTGCTTGATAAAGTCTATCCAAGACATTTTTTTTAGCTTTTTTTTTTTTTTTTCCTGTGCTCTTTCTGTATGTTGGCAGGTATTGAAATCATTTTCTCATAGTATATTTCTGCCATTTTTTTTCCATCATTTATTTTATTTTTATATAACTGTGTGTCATATAAAATAAATACTTATTTTAATTTATTTTTATTTATTTTACCAACAACATATTTGCATAATATGGGCCAGGAAGCTCAGTGGGTTGAATTGAGCAAGTCAAACCATTTATTTATTTATTTTCTGTTATATGGCAAAATTGCATAGCTCAAGGTCTGAAGTAAAGCTTTCAAAAAATAAGTTTCTACCTCTGACAAATGCATTGCTGTCAGCAAATTGTCTAAATTTTGGATGTGTTGGAAATACATAATGGCTGTTTACCTGGACAATAACCATCTTAAATGAGCTTGATTAAATTGGGCATGAAGGAATCATACAAACATTTAAGAACTCAGTTATATTTTCTAAATTATGTTTTTATTTCACTACAAATGTTTTCAGTTCAATTTAAAATTGACCCTTAATGCATGTTCCTGGTCTTGCGTGTGATTCATTTGTGCACTTTATTCCAAGCAAAACATTCATCAAGAATATAATAACTTTCTTCACATTTGAAATTACTTTCTTTTTTTGGCTGCTGACCAATTTCAAAGTTTGTTTTACTTCCAGAAAAGAATGGAGAAGATAATGTTAAAACGTTATTATTCAAATCAAAAGTGGAAGCTAAATTATTGAAAAAGCATCTTCCACATGTCAGTCATTAATTCCCACAATGAGGTGAAATGGCATTACATGATCTCGTGTGGTGCCGATTACGCATTCCCATTCGAGCCTTGGGCAACCTGAAGGCCATAACACCTAATGGGCTATAAAAAAATGTACTAAAAAATTTATGAAGAAAAAAAAAAAAAAATCTGAATTACATGGTAAAACCAACTGATATAACATGCAACCCCCATCACATATACACTAAAAACAGTGTGCTATAGATACAGTGCTGCAGCATGAATATGAAAGTTAATTACTTAAAGAGAATGCTAATATGTTTGTTGGCCATAAGCATATTTCACAGGCTCGCTGAGGCTGAAAATGACATTGGCATTGCATGTTGCATACCTAAATATGATCCAATAGTATATGAGTGACAGGTGGTTGTCTGACAGGAACATAGTAGAAATATATATTCTGATGTTTTATAAATTTAAGTGTAGCCACTTTTTACAAATTCCCCTGGGAGTCCAAGGTGGGATTTCTTTTTCCTTTTTTATATGTATCTTTTTTTTTCTTTTGTTTTTTTATTTTTTATTTTTTATTTTTTATTTTTTTTTAGTACAAAACTAGTGGCTGCTTTTTGTGGGATAACCTGTGCTGAATTCTAGACATGGTTTATGCATTATTTTAAAACCAGTTCTTAAGGATTTGACCACAAGTGGACACACATATACAGCTGTGAACCGCTTCCATAACAGCTTATGGTCAGTGGTAGACAAAAACATATGTAACCATGTTGCATTTGAATTGAATTGAATTGAATGACGGTAATTTATCTTCTGATGCATCCTGAACAACACAAAGGACCGCCTACACCTGTCAGTCAACCTTTGTGTTAAAACAAACGTTTTAAAGTTTGCCATTTATCACCCAAGACAGATGCTATAACCAGGTGCAGGGGCGTTTCCAGCCTTTCATCACTACAGGGACACTTGCTCCTCATCAAGTAAATAATTGTACCTTTATTTGGTTACAGTCCCTTGGGTGAAGTTTGCTTCAAAATCAGCACCAGGCCGATGAGTTTGGGAGCTCAGTAATGCAATTTTCTTTTTTTTTTTTCTTTTTTTGTGTAGTGTTGTGTAAACATGGTCAACTGATTACGCAAGTTCAGTCTGCCTAACTACAACACACTACCATTAAAAGTCTGGAGTCAGTAAGACCATTCATTCATTCATTCATTCATTCATTCATTCGTTCATTCATTCAGCACATTACAACCTGGTCTCATGGGAAATTCGTACCTCTGTACACTTTTTGCAGTGCCACAAAATATGTAGAATCATGTACATATTGCTACAGTTTTGAGACACAAAAGTCCACTGGGGGCGCTAAAGAGAAGAACTGTATGTGACATCGAGACGATCGACATACGATACAATTGACAGTCAGAGGTATGTACAATATATCCAATTATCCTAAAGCTGTCTGTGTTATTTTAGTGAAAAATATTAGGAGATACGTGTTGTTTTGCTGAAACATGTTTGCTCTAATGGTAAATGTAACGTTAGAATCATGCGAGTGCTCATGACGCCAATAGGACAGATAACTTAAGCTAATGCCTGGGTGATTTAGCTAGCTACCGTAAATTAACGTTACGTATTCTGCAGTACGTTTTGTAGCTAGGTGGCTTGCTATCCGGTTAGATAAATAAAGCTGTTGGTGACCTTTGGGCGGGAAAAAAGAATAGTATTATTGAGTGTATAATTTAACAGGGGTGGACTGTAACAATGTTTTTTTTTTTTTTTTTACTTTTTACTCCGCTATAAAGAAATCATGAAGTGCCCGGGATGGAAAAGCAGTGTCCAATTCATGAACAAACTGATTATTTTCAATGAACCGGGTAAATCTGTTCTCAAATCGCACCAAATGATTCATTTGCAAATTGAAATGAACCATTCAATGATTCAAATGATCCATTCAGAGCGAGGCTCCAGAGTCTGATAAGAGGTGCGTTCAAGCCGGACACTTTCTGCTCCCATCAGTGACACTCATGAGATGTTTGTGTACTCCAGTATTGTAATTTGTAAATAATACAATTTAATTACTATTTATTTATTTACTTGTATATTTTATTAAAGTTCTATTTTGACCCCTATAGTAGGTCCCTCAATAATATTTGAGGGAGGGGGCACAACAATACAATCCTGCTTAGGGCACCCATTTGGCCAGCAGCGGCCCTGGTGTACTCTATCACAGATGAAGTGAATAAAATTCAATATCTGTCCGGTGTAGGCTTTAGGTGAAAAAAGAAACACATTAAACACATTAAAAAAAAAAAAAAAAAACTCATGCACGTTCATCGTCTCCGCTGCTGTAGCATTAAAATGTAATGCACTTAGCCCTATGTGACATCTGTTTTTATGTTGTTTGTCAACACACATTACATATGACGATAACTGCTCGCATCTCAGCATGTATAACAGACATTTCTTGCTGGATGAAGGACCATCACCTTCAACTCAACCTAGCTAAGACAGAACTGCTTGTAGTTTCAGCAAACCCATCACTTCATCACAATTTCACCTTCCAGTTAAGCTCATCAACCATTACTCCTTCAAAAACAGCCAGAAACCTTGGAGTTGTGATTGATGATAAGCTGAATTTCTCAGACCACAGCCTGCAGATCTGCTTTATATAATATTAGGAAGATCAGGCCCTTTCTTTCGGAACATGCAACACAACTCCTTGTTCAAGCTCTTGTTCTGTCCAGACTTGACTATTCCAATGCCCCCTTGGCAGGTCTTCCAGCCAATTCCATTCATCCTCTACAATTAATTCAAAATGCCACTGCAAGATTAATCTTTAATGAGCCGAAAAGAACGCACGTCACACCTCTGTTCATCAATTTGCACTGGTTACCAATAGCGGCTCGATAAAATTCAAGGCATTAACGTTTGCATACAAAACCACCTTTGGCTCTGCTCCCCTTTACCTAAATTCAGTACTTCAGACCTATGTGCCCTCTAGAAGCTTGCGTTCTGCAAGTGAACGCCGCATTATTGTGCCATCCCAAAGAGGCACAAAATCACTTTCTCAGACTTTTTCATTAACTGTTCCCATCTGGTGGAATGACCTGCCCAACTCAGTCCGAGCAGCTGAATCCTTAACCATCTTCAAGAAATGGCTAAAAACCCATCTCTTCCATCTTTATTTGACCCTCTAACTCTAGCATTCTCTTTTCTAATTTTATTTTATCTATCTCCTTTCTTTTTATTAAAACACACACACACACACACACACAGACACATGTTTGACCCTCTATCAATTGCATATTTATTCTCTAACTGCTAGCTTTTCTTAAAAAAAAATAAAACACTAGCTTTCTTTTCTATAATCTATCTACTTGTTTAAAAAAAAAAAAAAAAAAAAAAAAAAAAAAAAACCTTGCTACGTGTACTGCGTTAGGCTAACCGAGACTTGTCATATCGCTTGCATGTTGTTGCTCTTTTGTTGGTTTTGATTGCTTCTATTGTCATCATTTGTAAGTCGCTTTGGATAAAAGCGTCTGCTATATAACTAAATGTAAATGTAAATTATCAGGGCCGTGACCACCATAGACATTGAGGGGGACAGAGAGAGAGAGAGAGAGATTAAATGTGCGTGTTAATTATCTGCATCTGTTTGTCTGTCCCTACAAACAATGAAACTGTGAATTTAGTTATACTTATTGGAAACCATTTGTTGACAAGTTTCTGTGTGCGAGTAATGTGTGTGCGTGCATCACATTAAAGCATATATATGTATGTATAATTGGTCCACCCCAATGTTCAAGACATGGTTACGGCCTTGCATATTATGTGATGATACACTAGGCCGAAATAACAGTAGCCTATCAAAGAGTAGCAGGATAGTCTTTCCATGTAGCACCAACTTGTGCCATTGCCATGACTGCATATGAGTGCGTATTACTACATTTATTTATGTATTGTACATGCTTTTTATGTAGCAGCTGTACCTGCCACAGAATGAGTGGAGCTTATAACGTTGTAATTGTACCTCTTGTTACTGGATCTCACGTTACAAAAACAAGTTGTTTTAAGGTTTTAATGTCATTTTTTACTTCTGTTTAGAGATGCCAGGAAACACACAAAAATTGTGCACTGGGTGCAACACCCTAATAAGTGTTGCATTCAAAACTTGCCCACTCTGCAAACAACTGCAGCCATATAAAGCCAAAGTAGCAGCAAGGAAATGCAACTTTGAAAATAAGAAAGCTGAATGGAAGAAGTCGATCACAAAAAAACACAACAGGACCGCAGTTCTTAATAGCAGCCATGTGTTGGTAAGCTTAGGTCAGGGCTAAGGATGCTAATTATGTGAAGTCGAGTCAGTTAGCGCAGTAAAGTTAAACAGTCAATAGCCATGTTTCCATGCAATTGTCAAGCAAACTTTTGAAATGTTGCAAAAAAAAATTGAAAAAAGAACATGTGAATCAGGTGTGTTTCCATCAACTGGGTTGGAGTGAATAAATTAAGATCCTGTGAAGGGATCCTCCCGCACTGAAGCCGTCCCTAACCCATCCCGTTTACCACACGTTTTGGGTTACATTCATAAACAACCCAACCCTGTGGAGACGGGACTCGCTGCTACTGAGAGAGTCCTGGTTAGTTTCTTTACCTTCACTTAGTAATGTGCCTGTAAACAGCTGTTTCAATTTCAGCACATTAACTCTTTTTCTAAAAAGGCAAAAACACCTAAAGCGAGCGTAAAACCTTTTTACAAAATTGAGGACATTTTTTCAATACTTTGCCATTTCCATCTACCTTTTCTAATATGACACTTCAAAAAGTGTACAAAAATACATTGATGAAAACATGGCTGGTGAAACAGAAAAAAAAAAAATATCACGATGATAGCATTTTTCGGAATATTTAGTTACTGTATAAACCAGTAGTAATGAATTGTAATGGTAAATGTAATGTTAGAATCATGTGTGAGCACTCCTGATGCCAGAAAACAGCTCATACCTGAGAGATTTATCTAGCTAGCTACCTTCAGCTGTATATCCTGCAGTACTTAATGTTTCAAGGTGTCAGCAAAATAGGTGTTTTTGTGGCTATAGTGGGCTAGCACTTGCTATTCAGGTAACATTAGATAAATAAAGCATTCTGTGTGTTTCTGTGTTTTGACACGATGTGGTGGCTACAAAGCTCAATATGTCATAACTTTTGTGGGGGAAAAAGATTGATGCATTGGTCTGCATTCGCTGCCATTACAGGCTGTGCCTGATGTGTAACGTTAAGGTGAGATAGTGATAGCTGACTAGTAGGGCTGAACAATTAATTGCATTTGCGATAATATCGTGATATGAAAAAAATGTGAATTTTTAACCGCAGAGGCTGCGATTACACTCTGTCACGTGACACGCGAGAGGGAAAGCATAAGGAAACGTCCGCTCTACTTTGATGACCCACACGATTGGTCTAAGCAGCGCTGCTTCAAGTTGAACACATCTAAGCAGTCTTCAGAGGAAGCATCAAGTTGGCATGCTTCACAGTGTTGCAGTGCATTCCATTACTGAAGACTTCGACCTTAAGATAATATATATATAATAAGGTAATATATATATTCTTATTTATTTATTTAAAGTCTGTCCAAAGTTAACAGACAGTGTTTAAAAAGTGCAATCCACATGTTTACATAGGCCTATGTTTATTACAGTGACTTTGAATTACCTAAATACTGACTGTGGTAAACCAACAGATTTGTGTTTATATTTCTGCAATCTACTTTAGTTTGTGTGGTTTGTTACTGACTTCCATATTAATGTTTACACCAGGCTTATTTGTCAGTGCTTTATGTTGTCATAATAATTATTAACCTACATGCTTGCAAGGCTGGAAGTTCAACAAATCAGTCAATATACCACTGTAGTTGTTAAATAAAAATGTCATTCATATCAATTCATGCATCACCTAATTTCATTGTAACATATAGGCCTGGCCCACAGAAAAGAACATTTATGTTTAATCTATCTAATACTGTGTTGGTCATACTATACAATGATTCATTGCTTGTCTTTGTTGAATAATACAGAACATAAAGAGCTTTAAAAATAATCGCATATTAAATCGAAATCGCAATATTGGTAGGAAAAAAAAAAATCGCAATTAGATTATTTTCCAAAAACGTTCAGCCCTACTGACTAGTAAAATTGCTGGAAATCTAGGTAATGAAAACGTGAAAATGGTTTGCCAAGTCAGTAAGATTAAGAATTAGGCTGGAAGAGACTGGTTCTTTGAAACTTGGAATTCAGTCTGCCTGCTACATTGGACCCACCCCAGTTTGCCTATCACCACAACAGGTAAACAGAGGATGCCACCTCTACGGCACTCCACTCTGCCCTAACCAAACAGTCAAAATTTGTATGTCAGAATGCTGTTCATTGACTTCAGTTAAGCATTTAACATTGAAATCCTACTCACAAACCACACTCAAGTGTGGTATGGCAAGTGCTCCACATCAGAGTGTAAACAATCCAACATGTGGTGAAAACTGCCCAGCGCATCACTGGCACCCAGTTACCCACCATTGAGAACATTTATCTAAGCACTGCCTGGTTAGGAAAAGAAACATCATCAAGGAGGCCTCACACCTTAACCATGAATGTTAAACTCTCCAGGAAGTTGTATGCAAACCGCTGCCCACATATTTTCAATTGTTATGATGTGTACTTTGTTTTTTGTGGCCCTCAGATGTTAAAAAATAAATGGCTGAAAAAGGGTCATCTGATCAGCCTGCACCATAGAAAAATTCAGAGGAGAAATTACAATGTGATCTTGATGATATAATGGCTGATTTGGAGGAGATACAGGTATTTTGTATAAAATTACGTACCATACATTCTGCATCAAGCAGTATTTCACTAATGTATATATATTAGGGATGGGAAGATTCCCCGATTCACTCGGTGCATAGGCAAAAAAAGTTAACGATGTGATGAATCGGTTTAAAAAGTGTGCATCTATCACGATGCATCGTTTCGGACACATTTGCATTGGTAAAAAACTATTTATTTATATATAATTACTAGTGGATGCGCTACACTTTTATTGACCAATATGTTATATGTAGATCGATTTCTCCTCTCGGAACTGTTTCTCAAGCGTGTTCTCTCATCACCGCTGCACGTGAATATGACGAATCACAACAACACTATAACATAACAAATTGGGGCTAAAGATGGTTAGAAAAACGGAGGAAAAATACCAAATTTTTTTTGACCTTGAAAAAAGAAACCGTGATTTTGACTCAATCTCAAAATTAATGATTATCAATAATTTAGTAGACAATTCCTCAGTTATTTCAAAATATGTTGCTCAGTTTTTTAGTGATTTGTATTCTCCCATATCACCTTCTTCCGACATTGATACTTTTTTTAAATAGCTTGATCAGTGATACCAAAAAAAATAGACCAGAACTTTCAGAATATTTGTGATAAAGAAATAGACATTGAAGAGTTGAGAGAGTGCATTAACTTATTAAAGAATAACAAATCTCCAGGCAATGACGGGCTAACCGGCGATTTTTATAAGACTTTTTCCAAAGAACTTTCTCCCTTTTTATTATTAGTGTTTGTAGAAACTATACAAAATGGTGAATTGCCTGTTTCATTAAAACAAGGAGTTATAACACTGATTCCCAAACCTAATAAAGACAAGTTATTCATCGAAAATTTGAGGCCTATTAGTTTGCTAAATAATGACTGTAAATTGTTTGCAATGATTTTTGCTAAAGACTGAAGCAAGGTTTAGACAAAATAATTGATATAGAACAATCTGGGTTTATGCATGGCCGTCATACCAGGAATAATATTAGACTAGTCTAATATGATTGATTATAATCATTTTATTGAGGATGATAGTTTTATTTCATTTATTGATTTCTATAAAGCATTTGATTTGGTGATTCATAGTTTTATTTTCAAAGTTATTAAATTCTTTGGTTTTGGAGATATGTTTTTGAAAGCAGTTAAAACATTATATAGTGGGTGTAATAGTTCTGTCAAACTTGCTCATGGTACCTCACAAAGATTTGATATTCATCGTGGCATTAGGCAAGGTTGCCCTCTCCTTTTTTATTTTTGCTAGTCACTCAAGTTTTAGCATCGCATATGAAAAGGAATAAATTTAATGGTATCACAGCTTTAGGTGTACAATTTAAACTTAGCCAGTTTGCTGATGACACTGCAGATTTTTTGAAAAATAAATTTGAAGTACTGAAAATAATTAAATACATTGAGCAATCCACTGGTGTTTCAGGCCTTAAAATGAATTTAGATAAATCTGTATTACAGGTGCATCTCAATGAATTAGAATGTCGTGGAAAAGTTCATTTATTTCACTAACTCAACTCAAATTGTGAAACTTGTGTATTAAATAAATTCAGTGCACACAGACTGAAGTAGTTTAAGTCTTTGATTCTTTTAATTGTTATGATTTTGGCTCACATTTAACAAAACCCACCAATTCACTATCTCAACAAATTAGAATATGGTGACATGCCAATCAGCTAATCAACTCAAAACAGCTGCAAAGGTTTCCTGAACCTTCAAAATGTTTACACAATTGCCTATACAATCATGGGGAAGACTGCTGATCTGACAGTTGTCCAGAAGACAATCATTGACACCCTCCACAAAGAGGGTAAGTCACAGAAGGTCATTACTGAATGGTTGGCTGTTCACAGAGTGCTGTATCAAAGCATATTAAGTGAAAAGTTGACTGGAAGGAAGAAATGGGGTAGGAAAAGGTGCACGAGCAACAGGGATGACCACAAGCTTGAGAATACTGTCAAACAAAGCTGATTCAAACACTTGGGAGAGCTTCACAAGGAGTGGACTGAAGCTGGAGTCAGTGATCAAGAGTCACCACGCTCAGACGTCTTCAGGAAAAGGGCTACCAAGCCACTTCTGAAACAGAAACAATGTCAGAAGCATCTTACCTGGGCTAAGGAGAAAAAAACTGGACTGTTGCTCAGTGGTCCAAAGTCCTCTTTTCAGATAAAAATAAATTAAAAATTTTGCATTTCATTTGGAAATCAAGGTCCCAGAGTCTGGAGGAAGACTGGAGAGGCACAGAATCCAAGCTGCTTGAAGCCCAGTGTGAAGTTTCCACAGTCAGTGATGAATTGGGCTGCCATTTCATCTGCTGGTGTTGGTCTTTTGTGTTTTCTGAAGTCCACAGTCAACGCAGCCATCTACCAGGACATTTTAGAGCACTTCATGCTGCCTTCATGCTGCCTTCTGCCCCGCCGAATTGAGGCAGTAATTAAAGCAAAATGAGCCCCTATCAAGTATTGAGTACATATACAGTAAATGAACATACTTTCCAGAAGGCCAACAATTCACTAAAAATGTTTTTTTTTTTTTTTTTTTTTTTTTTTTCATTGGTCTTATGAAGTATTCTAATTTGTTGAATTGGTGGGTTTTTGTTAAATATGAGCCAAAATCATCACAATTAAAAGAACCAAAGACTTAAATTACTTCAGTCTGTGTGCACTGAATTTTTTTAATACACAAGTTTCACAATTTGAGTTGAGTTAGTGAAATAAATGAACTTTTCCACAACATTCTAATTCATTGAGATGCACCTGTATATACTGTGTGTATATATATATATATATATATATATATATATATATATATATATATATATACATACATATACACACACAGTATATATGAATATACATGTGTGTGTGTGTGTGTGTGTGTGTATAAAAGAAAAGAAAATTAATCAATGGAATTTGGTACTACCACTGTTTGTATTTTTTGTAACTTCCATGAAAAATTATATTCAGATTCGTGTTTTTCTTCTACCTTTTAAAAAATGTGTATTCTGAAGTCATTGTTCTACCTCTTATGTTTGAGTAATACAGAGTGAGGAAGCAGTCAAAAAAACACCTAGAAAAAGAAAAAGGAAGAAGACTGATCCAAAACTGTGGTGGAAAATCAGAGACCAAGATGGATTCTCGCTCTATGAGAAGCACAAACAAAAGACAGGTAAGTTTTGATGTTTTTGATCTTTTGATTTTCACTAAGTGTTGTGTAAACCAAATATTTTTTATTTTCTGTTTGTTTTATTCCATACCGATCTGAAAGACCAGTGGCCTCAACCATTACCTCTGCAAGTAACCCTCAAGAAGTTGAGCTCGGTAAGCAATTTTTGTTTTTGTTGATTCCATGTACAATCATGTGTTCAACCAAATGCTGTATATCTTTGACATATCTTTGACCCTGAAGTCTGTCTATACTAACAGACAGCTAATTTTGTATAATACATCTTCATATGAGCTGCTGATCAGTGGAAAAGAGTTCCCCTCCCCATTCCCTTTAATTAATCCCATTTCATGTTGATTTGCATCTGTTTTGTTCTTTGTATGCATGATACTGCATTAAAATTGTATAATTCTAGGAACTGCAAGCACATCTCAAGCCTCTACTAAACTACTAAACATTTTGGAGATGTAGATGCACAACGGATTATTGGTAAGCTTACCTTTTGTTTTGTTTTTACCCATCAGAACTGTCTTAAGTCTCTCTGAATGAATAAAAGTGCCAACATTTTATGAAAAATTGTAAATGTACAAATTTGCTTCAGAATAATTAAGTGTAGCACTCAAGAGATTAGTTGTTTCATGTCTTTTTAAACAACATAAACTGTGTTTGTGCTCTTGGTTTACAAGCTTGTAACTCGTAAGGAATTTTAATGTAATTTTATATTTTATTGCAAGATTTACAAGTACAGCTACTCCAACATGCAATGGATTGTGATGAACCCAGATCAGCAGCATCTCATGATTGGGCACTGAGGCTAACTTTGTCTGAAGAACGCTGGCAGAAAGCAAGGCCAAAGCTCTTTGACAGTTTGCTTGCTTTAGACTGTGTGCATTATGGTCCTTGTGATCACTGCAGCTTGAAAGAAGCAGTCATCAGGTGCAAAGACTGTTTGCCGAAACCCCGTTACTGTGGGAAATGTGATGTTTCTACGCATTAACATCTAGTTTTTCACAACAGAGAGACTCTTATAGATGGGTTCTATAAACCTCTCCCACCATCAACTGCTGTGCAAGACCTCAGTGGCCAAAATGTCTCATATGAGCAAGGTAAGAAGTACTTGAAAGCTTTAAATCATGTTGTTATTTGTTTTTTATAGTTACTATATTTTCCCTTTCTTCGAGTGTGCTTGCTGCCTATTACACAACCTGACAAAATTTGTGTTTGTGACCCTCAAAACCTGTCGGTTGCTGCTGGACGATCAGTTGTACTCATCTGTATAAATGGTATGACTCACAATGTTTTGTATTGTATTTGTGTATTAGCATAACCTGCTGACCAACAGAGTTGGGCAGTAACTGATTACATGTAATCTGGATTATGTAAACAGATTCCAAAAATGAAGTACTTGTAATTAAATTAAATTGTATTTTTAAATACTTGTAATCAGACTACAGTTACTTTTTTATGGATTACATGATTACATAATATTTACACAATAGCAATAAGTTACTCATAATTTATTGTTTCTCCATAATTCCTCTTTTTTATCTTTTAAATTTTCCTTTCTAAAATAGCCTACCACTTATATACATTCATAAAGTCTTCAAATTGTGTGGACATTCACACAAACATCAGTCATTAATCAGGTGACATTTGTCCACTCATATGAAAACTCATTTCAGGTTTAAGAAGTGTTTCAACAATTCATCAGCTACCGATGAACACATTGATTTTTATTTGAATGATCACATTAACACATTAAAATGCACAAATTCACACAAACGTTTTTGTCATCTGATCCTCTTTCACGTAATATATTTACTTGAAGTATACGTGAGATTTGAAAATAAATATTAATATATATATATATATATATATATATATATATTTTTTTTTTTTTTTTTTTAATTTAAATGTTTTTTTTTTTTTTTTTTTTAATACTTAATAATTAAGTATTACATTTGCATGTTCATTGGTTCTCTGACATTGTTTATGGTCTCATGACATGCAGGTAAACAAATAAAATATAAAATTTTTTAGTAGATTTTTTATTTTGATTTTAAAACGGTTTATTATAATTTAACATTTTCACTATTATTTTTAATCAATTTAATTAATTATTAGCTTTCCATTACACTCCTAAACACCCTGCAGTTCCTTCATAAACACCAGTCTGGGAAACCTTGACATAAAATAATGTTTAATGCACTTCATGTTGTTAATAACAACAAATGGAATTTTCTTACTCTTTGTATTTTTATGCCGATATGTTACAAGACTATCCTATTTAAATCAATGTGATAAACGAGTTAGGTCAAAAGTAATCTAAAAGTAATCAGATTATATTACCTAAAATGTGTAATGTAATGGATTACGTTACTAACTACATTTTTTGTCATGTAATTTGGAATCAGTTACGGATTACAATTTGTAAATAATCTCCCCAGCTCTGCTGACAGATGTCTGAAGAGTGTCAATGTGTGTGTACTATTTTTGTCTTTTGACATTTTTGCAGGTCGCTATGACATGTTCTATCCAGTTATGACTTGCAGAACATGTCTTGCATCATGGACACCTGAGGTAGGGTACCTGCTGTGTAGTGGTTACTGGCCAGGCACTGTTGGGTTTCAAACCATATACCAGCTAGACCTTTTCACATCTTTTGAGGACCTGAAGATCACTGCACCTGGGCTTTCAAGACAAGCATTTGTGAAAATGTTACAACAGCGCTCACAACAATTTGGGAGGGTAAGACTTGGAAAGCCATTTGTTTTATTCATTTATGCAAGTCTAACTGGCATGTCACTGTATTAAAATTTTGTGGTAACATTTGTGGTGACGTCTTCCAAAAAGCTTTCCTTGAATGGACATATTATTGTCATGAAAGAGAACAACTCTGCGGCATTGACCATTTCTCTTGCCCAGCTTGCACCCCAGATTCAGTTGCTGTGTCTGCAGATGGAAACAGAAAACTATATAGATTCAGCAAAACAAAGGGATATGTTATTACTGACAACATTACACTGTCAAATTCTCTTGTAAATGTATTTTTGTCATTAACATATTTTCTTTATGTAGGGCAGAGGAACAACCATTTTTTGATGGAGTTTTCTGGCCAATGACAAAGATGTAGCAACATTTGTTGATTGTGTTCGTGAGAAGACCAAGTCACTAAGAGATTTGTTAAAAGACTTAGGACTGTACACAGTGAATCAGGATTTACTTTGTGTATATATTTGATATGACACTGTTACAGGTACATGGAAAAGGCATCTGTGGAACATCAACATGGGCTGCAGCCAGGGAGACCTCTAAGAAGACAAACATCAAATGTGATGAAGAGGGCCTAGAGGTGGCAGTTTGCAGACACTGCAGATTGCTTAGAGGTCTGAACATGTTTAGGGGAGAGATATTTGCATACTGTTTTTGCAAAATGAACTGGCCACAAAAACAAATTGCAAGTTCTTCTGCACTGACATCATGTGTAGATATTGGCCCTATCTGCAAAAAGTGGCTCAAGCATTCCCAGAAATGAAAACCTTGACTCAGATGAAGCCATTTTTCTCTCGGTTATGCATGCAAAGGGGCACTCTACAAAATGTGAGGTAAATGTATATTCTCGAACAATATGCTAAGTCCTTTAACAGTTTGACATCCCTGAAATTGATATTTGTAGTTTGGACATCTGGTGTGTGTGCTGTAGGTGCAGTGGGGTGGCAAAAATCAAACAGGGGCAGGCACTACTATTGGTGAAGAAGTTGAACAAGTAAACAGCTTTTTGTCCCGTGTGGCTCTAACTACAAAAATCCTTGAGTGAGGCTGGTAAGTGTTTTTAAGGTTTTATTTATTTATCTTATTTTTTGGCACTACTCATGGGTTGTGCTTTGGTAGCATTACAATTGTTAAAAAAAAGCTTACTTTTTTAAGATTTTTTTTTCTTTCATCATACTTGGTGACTAACCACTAAAATAACATTTAATTCTTTCATAATTACAGCATGAGTAGATATGATCACATTGCATGCCAGAGGATGGAATGAGCGAGAAAAAAAGAAAAAGAAACCTGCACAAGTACTTGTCTAGACGGTACTTGAAGGTAAGTATATATAAAAATTTCATCAGTGAAGGTTAAATTTCAACTTGACTGAAGTCCACTGAGAACTTGTACATACTTGACATCTAATACTTTTAGTATTACCGAAGGTTTGTGTGGCTTTCCATTAACTATGCTTTTGAGACTATCCAAAAGACGAAGGAAGTCAAAGAGGACATTGAGGCTATAAAGAAGTCCATGCAAAGGTCTGATGAGGAACTGCAACAGTGGGTTACTGATGTGCAGGGTTTCCGCGGGGTCTTAAAAAGTCTTAAAAAGTCTTAAATTTAGTTGTATCAAATTTAAGGCCTTAAAAAGTCTTAAATTGTACAAGAAAGTCTTAATTATTATTTCAAGAGGTCTTAAATTTGGAGACGGAAAGACAAGAATTGCGATATGGCTGAATGTGACGATTAAACTTCAAAAGGCTATGATTTCATTAAATAAACATGAGCGCTGCAAGTTCAAAGTCCGGTGCCGCGCTGCTTTGTGTTCTGTCTTTACCGGGAAAACTGTTATATTTCAGCCAAACGAGACACCTGCTGGCAGAAAATGAATCAGTTAACATAGCTTAAACTAGAGTGCGTGCGATTCAGTCTATTAAAATACATTCAGACTGATCACATAATTTAAGATATGGGGGAAGAAAATGTATAGCCTATATTTATATCATTTCATATAGTTAATATCACACAAAGAGTGCCATTTTTTTCCTCCAAAAATCAGCATGATTACAAATGTGATATTGATTTTATGCAACAGTTCAATAAACAAAAAGTTAATTTTAAGAGACTTACGTTTTAGACACCATATTGGCTGTTTTTGCTCTATTTCTACAACAAAAATAATTCCAAACACAGCCACAGCACTGTTTTGCTTCTCTGAGCAACATGCAGTGTTTCGTTCCTGAATGAATCAAACGTTTAAATGATTCGGTTCAGTCACAATGACTCGCTTATTAACGCTGACTTACTGCCACCTATTGGCCGTTTTAATTTCACATTTAAAGTATATTCATGTTTTTAAAATAATTTCAAACATCAGTTTTCAACGTTTTATGTTTCAAATATCAAAACATCATTTATGCATTTGTAACTGTGCAGGTTAGCATTCTATGTCCCTCTGAGCTGCATTAAAGAGTGTGTAAATACATCTAAATGCCACTTCAGATGCATTGCAAAGATACATTTTGTTGATACTGTTTTCATTTGCTTGGTAACAGCCCAAATGCAAGAATTTGACTTAAAAGATTATGCACACTTTTAGAAAAAATGACTTAAAGGTAAAAATGCCCATAAAACTTGTTGGAAAAGACTAATTTCTATCACTGCTGTGATCTGACCACACAGAATATGAAGAATATCAAAAAAATTCAGGAGTCACCTGTCCATGGTAATCTTTAAGATACCAGCACAATAACACACTCAGCAAAATATCGTTTAATTATCGTTATCGATAAAATCCCAGAAAATATAGAGATATCATTTTTTGCCAATTTCGCACACCCCTAATTCATGTTATTTAATTTATATAATAATTTATTGATAATAATTGTTGAAATCAATATTATTAATACTTTTGACTTATCCATTTTCTTAAAAATGGTTTAAAGGCTGAAATGTAAAGTTTATCATTTTACAAAACTTTTTGTTTTTGTGAAAACTTGTATCTGAATTGTAAATTATGCTTTTTACAGTCATTTTACAGTTTAATATGGTACTATAGACATTGCGCTACCCCGCTCATGTGGTATTAATTTTATTTGTGCAGGTCTTAAAAAAGTTCTTAAAAAGTCTTAAATTTGAGCTTAAAAATCCTGCAGAAACCCTGGGGAAAGACTGAACATCATGTTGGTTTCATACCGATTACTTTATCACAGAATATTTGTTATTCGATAAGACATACTTCATTTAAAAGTAGACACTTCAAGCTTTCTATAGATATAACTTCCATGTCTCTGTGTTGAGATTTCGCCGAGTTACAGTTCATTTTAGTGACGCGTTTCTAAAAGCAGCTCGCGGACACGGAGAAAACAGATAGCCCACCCTGTTTGTTTTCTTTATTTTCCAAAACCACAACATTTTGTTTTTATTGTGAGTGTACCCGAAAAAAAATAGACTCTTCAAAGTTTCAATTGATGTATAACACTTATCTGTATGACCAAAATCGACGGAGTATTTTTAGTGTCTTTCACACTGATAAGAAAAAAAATGAGCTTGTCTCACCGGCGAGACAGCCGACCCCAGGGGGTTAGTTGGGCTTGTAAGGGCTTCTGCAGAATCAATATGATGCGTGTATCATGCAATTTTTTCCTCTGTGCATGCAAATCAATAATCAGCATTTGAGAGCATGTCCAACATGTTTTCCTTGTCATCTGATTATTTTGTGTAAATACAGTTATGTTGACTCTGTGTGGCATACTGCGTAAACACAGTATTTGCCACTTCTATGTTTAGATAAATTGCTCTAAATAGGCAAATTTAACCACATACCATAATTGGCTCCTAACGCTGTGAGGGACGCCACTGACCAGACGTAAAAAGGGCCTTAAAGACTGAATGGAGCATGATTAGGAAAGACATTGTCGAGACGGACGCTCAACGTTTCAGTCTGCAGGCTAAAACCTATTAGTGGCGTATGTGTAGCATCAGTCTTTCTTCCCATTCACCAAATGATCTTCCCTTCATTATCTCATTACTTCATCGCCCTCGAGACGAAGCACCGTGCAGAAAAGCCAAACTGTCGAGCTCTCTTAAAATCGTGTGAAACTTTCCTCGCAGATTTCTCCGCATGCAGTCTGAAACATGCAGTCTTGGTTGCCCTAGGTTTCACCTGTTCCACAGTTCACTCCAAGCGAGCTTCAAAATGACAAGACAAATTCACCTCGGGCGTTCTGTAAGAGTTCAATTAATACGGGTTACGCTGGTAGATGCAAATTTGCCCATGTGTGTGACAAGTTCATTTACGAGGCCTAGAGAGAGGTTTTTCCCTAGACACTGGACTATTATGATTAGATGTCTGTTCTAATTCCTCATTTAGACACCGACATTGGCTCTCAAATAAGCCGCTGATAACGTGGATTCTTTTTTTTTCTCTCTCCCTGGGACAAACAGAGCCTGAAGAATGATATGGCTGACATTGACAGGTCTACATATGATGCAGTCAGCGAAGGAGATTCTTTCTCCTCTGTTAATGTCAGGTAGGGAATGAGTTCATTTAAATGATAGCGGAACACCAGAATATTAATGAAGAGGGAGTTCTGGCAAGGAAATCCTGAAGGATTAAAGCCAAGATGAGTGTTAGCTATGTCGGTTAGACTCATTAGCAATATTAACAAACATTAGGATGTTATATAATACCAAACAGATCATTAGGCCTACTTAAAGGAACAGTTCATCCAAACATGAAAATTCTGTGATTATTTATTCACCCTCATGTTGTTTCAAACCTGTATGCTGTTATTGTTTTTCATGGAACTCAAAAGAAGATTTGTTTTTTTAAGAATGTTCATACAGCACTTATAAGAACAAAAAATCATAATAATTGCATAAAAATGACAGGATAATGGATTTGATGAGAGGGTGAGTAAACAATGGCAGAATTGTTTCAGTTGAAATGAACTGTTGTTTTAATATGCAGTGGAATTGTTAGAAATGTTTTTGAAGATTTTTGATTTTTGTTTGTTTTGTAAAGTCACATCACTTCACATCACATATAGTCTTAGATATTTTCAAATTCATCATTCCTTTTCCAGTCATTTTTCTAAACATTTTAACCAAGACAAAATATGCAAATTAAGGGGAAAAAGAGATAACGGCAAACTAAAATAAAAAATAAATAAATAATAATAATAATCATTTGTTAAAAAAAAAAAAAAAAAAAAAAAAAAACTTTCTTGCATAAAAAAAAAATAAACTAAATCTAAATCTAAAAAATCTAAAATCTAAAAAAAATCTAAATTTATGTGCAGTGAAGCTGCAGGAAAAATAGGTCATTTTAAAGTTTAAAATAAAAATCATGTTAGACTGTGACACATTGACAGTCACAGTTCTGAGATATAAAGTCAAAATTATGAAAAAACAAAGTAAAAGCTGCAAGGTATTAAGTCAAATTGTGAGAGAGAGTCACAATACTGAGAAATAAAGTTGCAATTACCTTTGTATTGTTTGTTTATTTATTTATAAATATTTATAAGTATTTTTTTTTTAACTTTGAGGTGGAATTTGGCATCCATAAATGATTTTTAATACACTGTTTCTGTCTTTTTTTTCTTTCTTTGCAGACTTCTAGAAATAATCATATACCTAATGTGTTGGACTTAAACCTCTCTAAATTATGCTTATACACACTTCAGTTGTTTAATTATAAAAATGGATTGCTAAAAAAAAAAGCCTTTAGATCCCAGGGTTATTTTGATATTGTCGTATAATTTTCAGAAGTCAGGCAGATGGCATGTGTATTGATCATCGATTCTTGCTGTAGTTGTATCTTCAGTTCATCTTGTGTTCTTGATGTTATTCTTGTCCAACATGAGGTCTGACACTGTCAGATCTCGAGCGTTAGATTCTGACAGCATGGTGTTTAGAAGCTCAAATCAGTTGCCTCCAGGAGGCAAGCCTTAAAAGCCTCTAAATTTGATGCACAGATGAAGCATCTCCTCCTGTTTCATCTCAAACATCTCTGAAAAGCTGACACTTTTGTTAGGACAACTTTTTTGAAAATTGCTGTTATGAATTAGGCATATCTAAGTGTGACAGCATCTACATGGGGTTCAGGGATCATAGTGAATTCCCTCAGAATCCAAAGCATGTGTCAAGCTCAAACACACACACACACACACACACACACACACACGTACAGAGCAGATGTAAAACAGCAGAGACCTGGCTGTGATCTCATGCTAATGACAGAGATATACAGAGATATGTACAGATATATAAAACCAACTAAATAAAACTTCTCTTTCTCAAACGACATTAAAATATATGGCAGAGGCATTTGTGAAGTGGGTGTGTGTCACAAAAAGTTACTTTGGTAGAAAAGAAGAACCTGCTAAGCACAGAAATTAAATGTGTTCTGTTCCCAGACAGGCCAGTAAAGGGGAATGTTAGATTTCTAGAACTACACTCAGGGGGATTTCAGTATGAATTAATAAGACTGTGTTGTTTTAGCACCCGATTCACTAATGGAATTATGCAAATCACACAAGGCAATGTAAGTCAACTGGTCATTGAAACTCAATATTAAAAGTTTCAGCATTTTTTCATAGAAAGCAGGTGTCTTGAAGGAATCATTCACCCACAAATTTGCAAAAATTTACAATTTTTGCAAATTTGCGAATAAGTTTTTCTTTATCAAAACAGATTTTGAGAAATGTAGCATTACATCACTTGCTCACCAATGGATCCTCTGCAGTGAATGGGTGCCGTCAGAATGAGAGTTCAAACAGCTGATAAAAACATTGCAATAATCCCAGAGTAATCCAAACTAAAGCTGTTTATTGAACTCATGATTTTGAAGATTATAATAATTGATCTTGGATTTTCATCAAAAGCCTTTTCAAAGTTAAAACTATGTATTTAATAGTAGGGGGATTTCTAAGTTTAAATAAATCTGCATTAACAAAAAAAGTTCAGTCCCATCCAGAGTTGTCCCAGCATGCTCTGGGGCATATACAATTTAACATTGCATTGTTTGACCATTTGCTTGCTTATTAATTCTTGTTGTTGTTTAATTGTTTTGGGATGTCAGAAGTGTGTGTTCATCTACTGATAGTTGATTGTTACCTTGTTAATTGCTAAGATGATGGTAGATTTTAATGCAATGTGACAGTTAGAAGTCAGTGTAGACATTTTCTTAAAATTATGAAGTAAATAAGTTGCATTTCAACAGTATGTTTTTTTTTTTTTTAGTAAGGGTAAGTGAATGTTTTGATTTAACTCTCATTCATTTGTTCAAGCTCTGCATATGATTTTTTTTACAGTGTTCAACGTCAACAAAACGTCTTGTCAAAACCTCAGTCAGACATAATTGTTGTGGAATTAGTTTTCTTCCGGTCCATTTATTTTCTTGTTTGATGTGGCGTATAAATGGTCCAGTTTTCTCTGAATCCTCAGCTGAGTATCACAGCGAAACGGAACAATTTCTTCTCAGAAAGACCACCTCCCGGGAGGTGGACTCAGTCACGTATCCTGGGTGTGGATCAGTTCTGGTCTTCTGTAACACTAATAGCTGTTGCTGACCTAGAAAAGCGGCGCGGCTTCTGTATCCAGTCCAGCTGTGGAAAAGATGCTCTAAGAAAAAGCCTCATGGTCAAGGGTGAGAAACCAAGTAGGACAGGCAGGTAATTTTTATAAAGAAACAAACACTAAGGAGGGTGAGAAGGAACGGCGGGTTGTGGAATGCTCAGCCAAGCTTCAAAGTCAGGAGGGAAAATGTTACACAAAGGCCAAACACAAAGAGAGACTCACCTCAAAGACTCGCAGACAGACCAAAAGGAAAGACGAATCAAAAAGAGGTCAGCTGGTTTGCCGTAAGGGACTTAAAAATATACATACATTAGAAGCAATATGGGCCATTACATGTTCTGATTGTATCTACAGGCTGGTAGGTTTAAATGGGTGGCCTGTAGGTAATATTGCTGGTTCGATTACAGAAGTCCTCTGTATTGCAGAATATTTTATCTATAGCCTATTAAAGGAGCACTTTGTATTCCCTCAGGGTAAATGCCTGGCTTGCAAGATGCTCTGCTTTTTGACCTCGCCATTTTTTCTGAATCATTCATTTAGTAGGCTTTTAACTTGTGATGTTACCTAGGATGCGAGATGTATTATTTACAAGCAGCAGTTTTGCAGTCGAACGTGGCGAACAAGATGTTAGTGGCATAAAAATTGCTTTATGTCGGAAGGGATGGTTCTCCGATTTCTCTTGTTTATATTCTCATTATCCAGAGTGGAAATGTTCCAGGATAAGGCCTGCAAAGGTGCACACAGGGGCATATTGCACCCATTTTTTTTTGAAGGTTGCTCTTTTTTTCTTTTTCTTTTTTCACACAATTGATGACGTTTTCATGATAACTTGTTTGTATGTTCTGCTAATGTAACAGTTTTCTGTTTATAGCAAATAGTCTACAGAAGCTGCAACTCGACTGAACTAAATGAATAAAATAAAATGAAATTTGATGAAAATTTACTCACCCTCAAGCCATCCAAAATGCAGATGTGTTTGTTTCTTCATAGGAACAGATTTGGAGAAATGTAGCATTACATCACTTGCTTACCAGTCGATCCTCTGCAGTGAATGGGTGCCATCAGAATGAAAGTCCAAACAGCTGATTAAAAACATCACAGGAATCCACACCACTCCATCAATTAATGTCTTATGAAGTGAAAAGCTGGATGTTTGTAAGAAAAGAAAATCTGTTATTAAGACATTATTTTGCTTGTAAATGAAGCTTGAGCTGTGCATATTTCTCTCCTAATTTAGTTGTGTGGATTATTGTGATGTTTACAATAATAGTTCTGGCAAGATGGCTCATGGCAGCCTTCGTGGCTTCGTCCGCAGTTGTTTTTATGTTTTTGTTAGTTTGCCCTGTCTTTAGTCATATCCCTGCAACCAGAGACGAATTGCTGGACATTCGGAAGTACACATCACCCGATATTTCACCGGATTTCGTTTATTCTGATGTTTTGCTGGACATTGTAGTGCTGTTTAGACGCTTCAGGACGCGCAGACGGGGGAAGCGAGCCGGCGCGCTCGTGAAGCTTAGTCAGCGGGGATTAAGAACGCCATTGCCTAGCATCCATTTGGCAAATCTCCGCGCGCTCCCCAACAAAACGGACGAACTCCTTCTGCTTTCCCGGTTAAACAAGGATTTTTTCAAACTCTGCTGCTCTGTGTTTCACGGAAACCTGGCTGAACAACGCCATTCCGGACAGCGCGCTTCATCTGCCGAGTTTTCAGTTGTTTAGAGCAGACCGCAACGCAATATCAACGGGGAAATCGCGCGGCGAAGGGACGTGCTTTTACATCAATGAAAGGTGGTGTACAGATGTAACAGTGTTAAAGAAGATGTGCTGTTCAGATCTAGAAACGCTCTTCATTAACTGTAAACCTTTCTACTCACCGCGGGAGTTTCACTGGTTCATTCTGGTGAGTGTTTACATTCCACCGCAAGTGCACGTGAGCTCAGCTTTACAGAAACTAGCTGATCTGATCACAGAGACTGAGCAACAACACCCGGACTCTGCTTTAATCATTCTCGGGGACTTTAATAAAGCAAATCTCTCCCGTGAACTGCCAAAATACAGACAGCGTGTTACATGTCCCACCAGAGACGGTAATATACTGGATCACTGTTACACAACAATAAAGGATGCATATCACTCTGTTCCACCAGCAGCTTTAGGACTCTCTGATCACTGCCTGGTTCATCTTATACCAACCTACAGGCAGAAACTGAAATCTTTTAAACCTGTGGTAAAGACTGTAAAGAGATAGACCAATGAGACAGAGCGGGTTTTACAAGCCTGTCTCGACCTTACTGATTGGAGTGTTTTTGAGGCTGCTGCAAATGATCTGGACGAGCTCACAGAGACTGTCACTTCATATATCAGTTTCTGTGAGGATTTGTGCATCCCTACCAGGACTCATTTAACCTTCAACAATGACAAACCATGGTTCACTGCAAAACCCAGACAGCTCCGTCAGGCCAAAGAAGATGCTTACAGGAAGGGGGATAAAGTCTTGTATAAACAGGCCAAATACACACTGGAAAAGGAGATCAGAGTGGCAAAGAGGAATTATTCTGAAAAAATAAGGATCTAATTATCTTCCAGCGACTCAGCATCAGTGTGGAAAGGTCTGAAAGAGATAACCAACTACAAGACACCATCCCCTAGCACTGTGGAGAATCAACAACAGGCAGATGATCTGAATGAGTTCTACTGCAGGTTTGAAAAAACACCCCACACCCACCCTGAACACCTCTCCACACAACCATTAACACCTCCAGCAACCCCCCTCTCCCCCACACCTGCAATTCAGATTAGCAAAGATGAGGTCCGCCAGGTCTTCCGGAAGCAGAAAAGGAAAAAAGCACCAGGCCCAGATTGTGTGACACCAGCCTGTCTGAAATCCTGTGCTGACCAGCTGGCCCCCATCTTCACACAGATCTTCAACAGATCACTGGAGCTGTGCGAAGTCCCTTCATGCTTCAAACGCTCCACCATCATCCCCATCCCAAAGAAATCCGAAATTACAGGACTAAATCACTACAGACCTGTGGCTCTAACGTCTGTGGTCATGAAGTCATTTGAAAAACTGGTGCTGGCCCACCTGAAGGACATCACTGGACCCTCGCTGGATCCTCTTCAGTTTGCCTACAGAGCAAACAGGTCTGTGGACGATGCAGTCAACATGGGACTGCATTATGTTCTGCAACATCTAGACAGACCAGGGGCTTATGTGAGGATCCTGTTTGTGGACTTCAGCTCAGCCTTTAACAATATCATTCCAAACCGCCTCCTGCCCAAACTAACTCCCCACCTCCGTCTGTCAGTGGATCAACAGCTTCCTGACAGACAGGCAGCAGCTAGTGAGGCTAGGCAAATTCTTATCCAGCACCCGCACCATCAGCACTGGCGCCAACGACTGTACACCAACGACTGCACATCTAAAGACCCCTTTGTCAAGCTCCTGAAGTTTCCAGACGACACCACACTGATCGGCCTCATCCAGGACGGTGACGAGTCTGCTTACATACAGGAGGTTAAGGTGCTGGCTGTCTGGTGCAGTCTTAACAACCTGGAGCTGAACACGCTCAAAACAGTGGAGATGATCGTGGACTTCAGGAGAAACCCCCATGCACTCCCCCCACTCACCATCATGAACAGCACTGTGACTGCAGTGGAGTCATTCAGGTTCCTGGGCACCACTATCTCCCAGGACCTGAAGTGGGACATTCACATAGACTCCATTGTGAAAAAGGCCCAGCAGAGGCTGTACTTCCTTTGCCAGCTGAGGAAGTTCAACCTGCCACAGGAGCTGCTGAAACAGTTCTACTCCACCATCATTGAATCCATCCTCTGCACTTCAATAACTGTCTGGTTCAGCTCAGCTACCAAATCTGACCTCAGAAGACTACAGAGGATAGTCCGGACTGCTGAGCGAATCATTGGTACAATCCTCCCCACTCTCCAAAAACTGTACTTATCCACATAATATAACTGTACATACAAAACTGTCTACTGTTATATACCTGTACATACAATTGTCAATTTGTATATTGTTATTCCTTATTTACTTGTTCTTTTTAATTCTTCTTTTTATTATCTGTGTTTTTTGTTCTGTCACTGTCATTCTGTTGCGCTGCGGTAGCTTCTGTCATGAAAACAAATTCCTCATATGTGTAAACATACCTGGCAATAAAGTTCATTCTGAATCTGATTCTGATGTATCTATCAGCTGTTTGGAGTCTCATTCTGATGGCACCTATTCACTTCAGATGTCACATTGGTGAGCAAGAGATGTAATGCTAAATTTCTCCAAATCTGCTGTGATGAAGAAGCACACTCATCTGCATTTTGGGTGGCCTGAGGATGGGACCATTTTCAACAAATTTTCATTTTTGGGTGAACTATTTTAATACAGCATTATAGACAAACTTTTTTAACCTATAGTAATCAATTGACATTATTATAAAAGTACTACAAATACTTTTTTGGTGCTCTGCATATGTTACTATAAGTAGTGCTAAATGGCTTTCATTAGCAGGTCAATATAACCTGAACACAACCCATGACTTCACTACCTCATTGTGGCCTTTAAATGTTACCAGAACACTGTTCAAACTAATCAATTACAGGAAAAAAGATACTTGTCACGACGAAACCCAATAAGCCATGTTAGGGAGACATCTTCGCATAGATGATATTGAACAGAGGTTTTGTTTGGCTACCTTGTTAAAATAAAATCTATTTGCTGAGAAGCAATACAAAACCCAGGAGTGAAATAAAACACTGTAACTTCAATACCCTTAATGTAAATGTATATATTTCTTGAGAAACAAAGGAGATCGTTCAATATAACATGCATACAAAAGTTCACCTACTTTTTCACTGAATATATTGCTATTTTGCTCTTCTCATAAGAAAAATGTCTCTTTTAGCATAGTCTCTATACTACTGGCTTATCACATTTGTGACCTGTATGACTTCCTGGCTTTCGTATAAAAACCTGCACCTGTTATAGTTTCTGGTGATGAGGTGAAGAGGGGTGAACAGAAGCAAAAAATAACCTGAGATGGACTGAAACTGAGATGCTGGGCTACAGAGTCATTGGCTGAACAGATACCATAGAGTCTGGTTGTATTTGATAGGAAGGAGCCTTAATTAGCACTGTTGGGTAAGATATCATCATCTCAGTATGTGTGGCCAGTGCTGGGACTTTGCTAATTCCCCCAGTACTTTCAGATCACCTTGGTGTAGGATTTATGTTGACCAATTAATCTTTAATTGGGGGTTCTTTTCTGTTTCAGGTTTTCCATTTAACTTTATTTTTTGTTATAATTTTTTTAATGGTGTATAAATTGTTTCAGTGCAGTTATTTTTAATTATTTTTATTATTTTATTATTATTTTTTTTTACCTGTTATACTGTAAAAATTGTTTTTTTTTTTTTTTTTTTTTAAGGTGTAAATAGTAAATAAAACAAAGATTATTGGAGTATATTTTACAAGAAAATATTTCTCTAGTCTTTCTACTTAAATTTTACACTAAATGTCTTACTTGCCATTTCTTTGTAATTATTTGTGAAATTTACAAGCAATTTTTAAATGAAAATTTTCACCACCATTTTTTTTTTCAGTGTATATCACAGATTGTTCCATCTGACTGACATACAGTATAAAACCAAAAATGTATCATACTCAATTTTTATTTTTTTTTACAGTAAAAAAAACCATAAAAATATGCTATAATTGTGCCATTGTGCTACATTGAGCAGTAAATTGTAGTTAACATTACTCTGGCATTGCCAGAACATTTGTGATGTAGCAGCATGGACTGGATCCAGTCAAATCTTGTGTCAGATAGCCATAGAATTTGCCAAAATTTTCAAGTTTCATGGCACAGAATCTTTTAAATATATTCAAAAATTTTGTTTGAGGTCATTTGGATCAACTAAATATAATTCTAATTACATTTGAGTCGTCTTTGATTTCAGATTTACTCGTGTGCATTTTAATTATTTGGGCTACTGTGGACTATAATAAAAACACCTCTGAAAGCCTGCATTTTTGCCTGGTATGCAGATTACCTTAATTATCATAATAAATGCACATGATTTTCATCACAACTAGCTTGACCGAAGTTCAGCACTTAGCATTTTAATTCGCCTTGTCACATAAAGATAGTTGTTTTTTTTTTTTTTAATCCTCTCTCCAGAAGCAACAGTCTGTTTTGTTCACGAATGTGTGTCTGCGTGCAATGCCTCGCTTCTTCTAATTCAGCTATGCCATCACAGGAATGCACTTCATTTTAAACTATATTACAGCTATTCTGAACAGTAATAATATTGTTACATGAAATTTGAAAAGTAAATAATGACAATTTTTTAATTCTAGGTCAGCAATTTCCTCAAAAACACTGTATCATATATAAATGTCCATGATACACAGCTTAAATTGAAGACTCCAGATCAGATTTGCACCCATAACATCTATATGATGCACATATAAATGCCTACCTTTGCTGCTTAGGTTATGTGATATATTCAAACATAGCACTTATATCCGCTAACAGGTTTGTCTTAATCCTGAAAGATTACAGCCACCATCATGCGAGTCATTCTGTGCACAATTGGCCATCATCCAATTCATTACATTAGCAAACAATTGCTTATCCCCCATTAAGCAGTGCCAAATGTTGACTTCTTGTTCTCGATTGTAATGCGCAGTCTGTAATTCCAAAGGTACATCACACTTCACTGTTAATGAGGCAATAAATCTTATTTATGTGCTTTTACATGAACAGACAGGAAAATGACAATGCTTTGAATCATCTGAATAAGCAGGTGAGGTACGGGAGCTGAAGCCACGTCCCAGCCCTCCTGCCAAGCTTTAAAAGGAAGACTTCTAAAAGTTTTATGAAGGAACAGATCAAAAAGGGTTGAGGCACGATTCCAATTCTACTTGTGTCTCTGGCTGTCGTGTTATTACCTTATCAGCGCTGGAGTGAGGAGACCACATCCTAAACAAACTGGTTTTATGCTGCCATATCTTCTCACTTATTTGAACTGATAGGAATCCAATAAGCCTAAATATTTGAGCTACTGTATTGAGTATCATTTTCAATCTTCGCAATGAAAAAAGACCCTAGTGCCATAGACCTCCTGCATTCATTTATTTTTTGCAGAGGATACCGACAATGTAATGTTGGCTCTTGCTTTATATTTCGCTGCATTTTAATAATTTCTGCATGGTAATTTAATCATCTGATTAATATTTAGTTATTCACATCCTTAGCATTATCACAGTAATTGAAAAATGAGATGGCCATGAGACTGCTTTTGCCCATCTGGATGTTAATTCATGCTCAGTTCTTTTGTATAAAAATCTGTTTCATTCTTGTTCCAGAAACACATTTCTTCAATAGCTTGACTTTGCAGCTGCTTTGGTATCATAGCGCCCAGAATTGATTTCTTATGCACAAGCGCAGATATAAATTAATATTCCATCTGAAAACTCAAGTCAGGTCTGTGTTGGGTGAATTCAGAATTGCATACTAGTATATTGTTATTACTATTTTTACTACATCTTTATTTTGCAGAAATGATAAGAGATCATGCGTTAGTGGTGAGAGAAACAAATCTTTTCAAAACTTTAAATCAATTAAACCAATTGTTTCACAAAATGAATGACGTGCTGATAACGTCTTCTGGTCAAAACTGTGTAAATGCAACAAAAATTCAGGCTAAACATGCAAAAAAAAAAAAAAAAAAAAGACAGTTTACAAACCAGTCAAAAATGTTTTATTGAAAGTGTATTATGAATTGTCTGTATAATGTTCTTTTATTAATTTACATGCTTGTTCTGTTTGTTTTATGAAAGGCTTGACTAAACAGTCCAATATTCCATTATTTTATATTCCATATTTTCTGATTATTATTGGTAAAATTATTAATTGGTAACAGTAAGCAAATATATAAAAATAGATAGAAAGATAGATAAAATTTCACATTTATACACTACCGTTCAAAACTTAAAATAAAATCCATCATAAAATTAAATAAATAAAATGCTTTTCACAAAAAAAGTTAGGCAGAGCTTATAAGAAATGCTTCTTGAGCAGCAAATCAGCATATTATAATGATTTCTAAAGGATCATGTGACTCTGAAGACTGAAGTAATGATGAAGAAAAGTCTGCTTAAGTTAAAATATAATAAAATAGAAAACAGTTACTTTAAATTTTAGTAGTACTTCACAATATTATTGTTTTACTGTATTTTTGATCAAATAAATGCAGCCTTTGAGAAACTTTGAGACCCCAAACTTTTAAGCAGTGTATTTTATATATAATATTTAATTGTAGTCATCTAAACAGTACACAGTGGGTACGGAAAGTATTCAGACCCCCTTAAATTTTTCAGTCTGTTATATTGCAGCCATTTGCTAAAATCATTTAAGTTCATTTTTTTTTTCCTCATTCATGTACACACAGCACCCCATATTGACAGAAAAACACAGAATTGTTGACATTTTTGCAGATTTATTAAAAAAGAAACTGAAATATCACATGGTCCAAAGTATTCAGACCCTTTGCTCAGTATTTAGTAGAAGCACCCTTTTGATCTAATACAGCCATGAGTCTTTTTGGGAAAGATGCAACAAGTTTTTCACACCTGGATTTGGGGATCCTCTGGCATTCCTCCTTGCAGATCCTCTCCAGTTCTGTCAGGTTGGATGGTAAACGTTGGTGGACAGCCATTTTTAGGTCTCTCCAGAGATGCTCAATTGGGTTTAAGTCAGGGCTCTGGCTGGGCCATTCAAGAACAGTCACGGAGTTGTTGTGAAGCCACGCCTTCGTTATTTTAGCTGTGTGCTTAGGGTCATTGTCTTGTTGGAAGGTAAACCTTCGGCCCAGTCTGAGGTCCTGAGCACTCTGGAGAAGGTTTTCGTCCAGGATATCCCTGTACTTGACCGCATTCATCTTTCCCTCGATTGCAACCAGTCGTCCTGTCCCTGCAGCTGAAAAACACCCCCACAGCATGATGCTGCCACCACCATGCTTCACTGTTGGGACTGTATTGGACAGGTGATGAGCAGTGCCTGGTTTTCTCCACACATACCGCTTAGAATTAAGGCCAAAAAGTTTTATCTTGGTCTCATCAGACCAGAGAATCTTATTTCTCACCATCTTGGAGTCCTTCATGCGGGCTTTCATGTGTCTTGCACTGAGGAGAGGCTTCCGTCGGGCCACTCTGCCACAAAGCCCCGACTGGTGGAGGGCTGCAGTGATGGTTGACTTTCTACAACTTTCTCCCATCTCCCGACTGCATCTCTGGAGCTCAGCCACAGTGATCTTTGGGTTCTTCTTTACCTCTCTCACCAAGGCTCTTCTCCCCCGATAGCTCAGTTTGGCCGGACGGCCAGCTCTAGGAAGGGTTCTGGTCGCCCCAAACGTCTTCCATTTAAGGATTATGGAGGCCACTGTGCTCTTAGGAACCTTAAGTGCAGCAGAAATTTTTTTGTAACCTTGGCCAGATCTGTGCCTTGCCACAATTCTGTCTCTGAGCTCTTCAGGCAGTTCCTTTGACCTCATGATTCTCATTTGCTCTGACATGCACTGTGAGCTGTAAGGTCTTATATAGACAGGTGTGTGGCTTTCCTAATCAAGTCCAATCAGTATAATCAAACACAGCTGGACTCAAATGAAGGTGTAGAACCATCTCAAGGATGATCAGAAGAAATGGACAGCACCTGAGTTAAATATATGAGTGTCACAGCAAAGGGTCTGAATACTTAGGACCATGTGATATTTCAGTTTTTCTTTTTTAATCTGCAAAAATGTCAACAATTCTGTGTTTTTCTGTCAATATGGGGTGCTGTGTGTACATTAATGAGGGAAAAAAATGAACTTAAATGATTTTAGCAAATGGCTGCAATATAACAAAGAGTGAAAAATTTAAGGGGGTCTGAATACTTTCCGTACCCACTGTATATTCATTACTCATTGTGTTTCATTGCAGGATACAGCGTGTCACAACAAATGTGAGACATTTTTGATTGATGATCTGGATCTATTATTCAGATATTTGGGACATGGTGAAGTTTTTACTTTTGTTGACAGGAACATCTATTATATGCTCCTTCAGGAGGCAATATTCACATCGTAACATTTTTATATTCCATTTCACCAGAGTCCTCCACAGTTTCTGACAAGTCCACCTCAAGAATAGTTGCTTATTGACAGTAATGTAAATGCTACAATACATACTGTGAGTCCTAGATCTCATTTGAATTCACTAGACACATTCTAACTAAAAAAAAAACACCAAATCAGTCGTAACACAACAGCTGTAGTATGCGAATATCCGTGTATCTATTTTGCAGTAATGCAGTTAGGTAAGCATTAAACAACTACTTTCAACAGCTGTTGGCCTTGGGTTCCTCACCATTACCGCTTATATGAGCCAAACCAAATTACTGAATGACAAGACACAAGGAGAGAATTTCAATATCGGCGCCTAAGCATCTCTTCTTAAAATCCTCTCACATGTCATGCCCTATGACGAAATCAGCAAGTTGGCTCAAGAAATGACAGAACGCCGGCTGTCTGTAGCAGGCCAACAAGACACTGTCTTATGGTTTCCTCTTTTCTTTACTTATTTTCTCCATCTGTGCTAGTCTTTCTCACTTCAAGCACTGTTTGCTCATATTCTGATTCAGTGACTGTGAGTTGATTTTAATTAAGGCGATATTAATCACAAACGCAGTGTCCTGTGTTCTTCAAACCACAGTGTCTTTCACACAGTCTACAAGCATATGACTCTGAAGTATGTTGCAATGTTAAAGTAATGTGGAAATAACACCTGTCTTACCAGGATTAAAGGTTACTTCAAATATTTGAGTAGCAGAGCAGAGTGGCTCTCATTAAGCGAGCACACATTTAGACCCAAAGACCGCTAGCGTGACAAGACTGCAACAACATCAGGGACTGAACCCAAAGGGCTCTCCTTAGACATCATGATCTGACTAGTTATGCCAGTTAATCTGGTATTTTTGAATCAAGTTATGATAGAATTAGCATATATAGTCTATCAAAACTTTTTAATTTATTTATTTAGTAGACTAGTAAAAACAATTGTGAAATACACTATAATAAATACATAATATTAAGATATTTAATCCTTTATATTTTTAATATGTAATATTTGTAATATTCCATATATATATATATATATATATATATATATATATATATATATATATAAAGTGCTGTCAAATCAATTAATCGTGACTAATCACATCCAAATATAAAAGATTTTGTTTGCATAATATATGTGTGTGTGTTCTGCATATATTTATGTGTACATATAAATACACACACATACATGTATATATTTAAGAATTATATGTAATATATATATATATATATATATATATATATATATATATATATATAATATAAATCATATATAAATATGAAACACATATTATATACGTAAATATCTCTTAAATATATTCATCTATGTGTGTGTATAATATATACATATAAATATAGCAAGTGCACACACATTATGTAAACAAAAAGTTTTATATTTGGATGTGATTAATCACAATTAATTGATTTGACAGCACTGTTAGAGTATTGCTGAAACTGGCCATTTACATTTCCCATTTTCAAAGGACTGGATAGGCAACATAAATGTACAGAATACAGATAAGGTGTTTTTAACCCTTTTTTTTCTTCAAAATGGGGAAATGATGAGACTTGTAAAGGTTTAATATATTGTGTTGGTATTTTAAAGCGTATTTGTCAGTAAGTTGAGGACAGTCTTAAATGTTGCTTGAATATATAAAAGGAACTACTTACCACATAAATCACCACATTAAATTTGCTAAATATAAATTAAACAATATATAAAGGACTTAATTTTTATAAATATAAAGTACTTACTAAATAAATAAGCTCATAAAAAAGTTGCTAAATGTTTTTCAGTTTATTTTACATTTCTCCTACTTTAAACATTACATAAAAAAACATATGATTTAAATTAATTCATAATTTAATTTTAAACTGAATGACCTATTAATTTATGTATGTATTTATTCATTGCTCTCTTTTAAATTGCATGTGTCATCAAGGTTACTTTATTTAATGTTCGTTTAGTCTTTAGAATTTGACGATGGTGTTATTGCAATATGTTACAACTCTTGCCTCATTCATGAAATTAAATAATAAAAAATAAATAAATAAAAACAAAAGTCAAGTATCAAGTAAGTTTTAGAAAGATCCTTTTATGCTAGAGAAGTTTAAGCGTGAAGCTGCTCATTTGGATTCGTAGACTACCTCTATCTCTCTTCTTTCAACCTTTCTGATTCTTAAATATGCTAGTCAGTACTCCTTTTGAACGTGGAATATTCTTTATTCTGAGAGCTTCAGATATTGCAGCCATGGGATTTATCCTCTAATTATCGCATTTTAATGACAAAAAAAAAGAAAAAAAAAAGCAAAACTGCATAAACTGCAAATAAATCCCAGAGTGCTGTGCAGAACCTGAGCGTTGAACAATCTGACACTGTTCGCCTGACGCATGTCAACATCCTCTTTCAGAAAACGTATTCACATCGTATCCTCTGAGGAAAACAGAGACAGAGGGGAAAAGCCGATGCTAGCGTGACGGCCATGCCACATTACTCTGTAAATGCTGACTGATTACATTTCACATGCAGCTCTAGCAAATTTCAAATTGCTAACCTACTCGTCACATTGTTTCCACTGTGAAACAGATAAATATGTCCTGATTCCAAAGACTTTCAGCAATGGACATTAACTCGATGTCAGTGAAGCTGATTCAACCCTTAAATTAATTATCAGTATAGCTGAAAAATGGCTTCTGTGGCAGTGGAGAAAACATGGAGGACCTGCTGTTGTCAATGAATTTACTCACATCAGTCCAGCCAAGATGTTTGTTTCTTCATCGGGACAGATTTGGAGAAATTTTGTATTATATCACTTACCAAGGGATCCAAGGGAGCCCGCAGAGAGTAAGCATGGGAATTTGGCAAGATCACCGTGAGGACTGCGATTCCGTCGGCCCCTCATCAGTCAAGTTCGCCGGCGGCTATGAAGTCAAGCCCACCTCAGTCAAGTCTGCCGGCCATTCATCTGTCAAGCCCGCCAGCTGTGGCTCACTCAAGCTCACCGGCCGCTGCTCACTCAAGTTCGCCGGCCGCTCCAAAGTCAAGTTCGCGGGCCGCAGCTCCCTCAAGCCCGCTGGATGTGGCTCCCTCAAGCCCGCTCCGAAGTCAAGCCCGCCGGCCTCGGCTCATTTCAGCCCCGGAGTTCACTCCTGTGTCGGCTCCAGCCTTGGAGTTCACTCTCGTGTCGGCTCCAGCCCTGGAGTTAGCTCCAGTGTCAGCTCCAGCCCCAGAGTTCGCTCCAAGCCCCTGAGCAGAGTACAGTACAGGCTCCAAGCCCCTGACTAGAGTCCAGTGCAGGCTCCAGCCCTTGACCAGAGTCCAGTGCAGGCTCCAGCCCCTGGCCAAAGTCCAGTGCAAGCTCCAACCCCTGGCCAGAGTCTAGTGCAGGCTCCAGCCCCTGACCAGAGTCCAGTGCAGGCTCCAGCCCCTGACCAGAGTCACGTCATGTCCCTTGAAGCCTTGTCTATTAGTCTTGTCTTCTCCACAGGAGCTATTCTAGCTGGTCTTGTCATGTCCATAGGGGTTCTTCAGAAGCAGGCTGCTTCTCTTGTCATGGCCACGGAGGCCATTCCCAAGCCGCTTGCTTCTCTTGTTGCCTCGATGGAAGCGGTTCCTGAGAGTAACCCTGAGAGGGCCCCCGACTCCACGTTCAGCCCAAGGAGGGCTGTTGGTCCCATGTCCGGCCCAGAATGGACTTCAGATTCCGAGCCTAGCCCAGAAGGGGCTCCTGTTCCTGTGCGCAGCCCACGGAGGCCTCCTGTTCCTGAGTTTAGCCCAGAGTGGGCTCCAGTCACAGGGAGGGCCTCTAGAGTTATTTTTTTTGGGGGGGGGCTAATGGGATCCGGCCGTAGTGGCCGGTCTGAGGGTTGAGGCCGAGGCCACAGAGGCTGGCCCGCCATGGCTCCCCAGACTGTCTATCCCACCATGGCTCCCGGAGCTCCCATCTCTGCCATGGTTCCCCGGACTGTCTATCCTGCCATGGCACCCTGAACTCCCTGATCCGCCATGGCTCCCAGAGCTTCCCGCTCCGCCATGGCTCCCTGGACTACCTGACCCGCCATGGTGCCCTAGTCTGCCTGACCCACCATGGGTACCACTCTGTGCCCACCCCACCTCCCCGGTAGATGTTATGTGGCATGTGGACGCGCCTTCCTGGGAGGGGGGAGTAATGTCAGGCTTGAGTTCATGTTGTGTTTTGCTCCCCATTACCCTGTTCTCCCATGTGTTATGCCCTTATTTGGTCCTTCCTGTTTCCTGTTCCCATTATGTTCCATTATTTGTTCATTAGTCACCACCTGTGTTGTATTAATTATCTTGTTTAGTTCCGATTACTTAAGCCCTGTGTTTGCCTGTGTTCCCTGTCCGGTATTAATGTTGATGTTGTGTTCATGTGATTTTCACCCTGCCTTGTGTTACCCTTTTGGATTGTAGATTAAACACTGTTTATTTTGAGTTTATCCTCGCCTCTTTGTTCCTCGTTTTGCCACAGAAGGCAACCGTGAAACACTGGAGTTGTGTGGATTACTTGATGATTATTGTGATGTTTTTTATCAGCTGTTTGGACTCTCATTCTGACGGCACCCATTCACTGAATAGGATCGGGCAAGTGATGTAACGCTAAATTCTGTTCTAACGAAGGGACAAACTCATTTAAATATTGATGGCCTGAGGCAGAGCATTTACAGAAATTTTTCATTTTTGGGTGGCTATTCCTTTAAACGGTTTCAAATTTGAACAGATAAGGTCTCGTGTTTTCATCAGGAGCACCAATGACAATCTCGTCTTTTTAACTTTCTCAAATTTCAATTGATGTACTCTCTGTAACCACAAAGGTGCTACAGCACATAAATAGACTGTCTCTGTTGCTTTCTTGTTGCATCATGGGTCTGATGTCATGCTTTTCTTTATTTTCCTTGTATTTCATGTTTGGTTGTTTATTTATTAATTTATGTATCTATGCCTCTGATCATATTGATCACAAGGAATATAAAAAAACTGACTTTTTTAACACACCAAAGGGTTGGCCTGGACCTTATGAGGCATCACCATTGGAATTTTAAAATTATTTTTGGTTTGGTTTTACTAATGATCCAATGTCAGGACGAGAGGGCAAGACACTGAATGTTTTGTTGTTGTTGTTGTGAAGTCACCGTAACTTTGGTTAGGAATAAAGCCTACGATTCAACTAAAAGACACAAAACAAATTTCAAGTACTTTGTTTGATGTTGAATTTTCATCATTCTCTTAAAAGGTCTGAATCGCTGAATGAATGGCTTAGGATGATGGATCATTGCAGTATCTCAGATTTGACATAAAGGAGTTCATATAGAGAAGTTTTGTTTTATTTGCGTAAACTCGCTTCAAGGATTATGATGAAGAAACTGTAATCCACTTTGTAAAACTTCTGTAATATATTGAAATTTGAATTCTCTCTTTCTATTAAGCTGCACTAATTCATAGTCTCCTCTAACTTCCTCCTTGCCTCTGAAAGCAATTAATTGAATGTTAAACTGCTTCTAGACAGGGCAGACATCATTTAATTAACATGAAAAATGTTAATGTTGCTGTCACAGTTATGGATGGACAGGCTAAAGATATTTGACACTTAAAACACATTTTATCTTTTTAAGATTTTTTTAAGAAGTTAGAAAAGAAACGTGTGTTTGTGTATTTTTAAACCATCACGTGATTAATTCAAACACTGTACTAATGTACTAACAGTTTTTTTTTTCCCCTCCATTGCAGACAATTAGGTTTTTTAGTGGTCTAGCACTCACCGTTTTGTGGTTCACAGCTCTGCAAAACCAGGCTCATTTCAGGCGACAATAGAAGCACTAATTGCCATGTTTCCAGATGGATGAGCCAACAGCAAGTTACCTTCACCTGCTTTACACAAGTCACCCCTACTGCTCCTGTGGCATTGAGCCTCCTGTGGATTTTAGACTAGTCGAAGAAGTAAAAAGTGGGCCTCCAATCTTTCTGTTCTCTTGTTGGGCTAAAGAAAGAAAGAAAATATGTAAGCAGTAGGCAGTAACTTTATATTGAATATAATAATTAAAAAAATAGCGATATGGGCTAGTTTTGGTTCAAATCAACGTCTGTTTGACCTAAAAAGTAACATTTTGTCATCATTTATACACTCATGTTGTTCCAAACCCATATGATGTTCTTTCTTCTGTTGATTACAAAAGGATTTTTTTTAAAGAATATTCAGGCCAGTCTTTATAAATGTAGGTTTTAATAACCCGTCTATTGAAATTTTATTTTATTGAAAAGAGTGAATAGCCATAATAGTATTCAGAAGATAAAAAGTCATGCGGGTTTGGAACGACCTGAGTGCGTAAATAATAACAGAATTTTAATTTTTGCCGAACTGTTCCGTTAAAGAAAAGGGTTAGGGTTAATTAGGTTTAGTATTACAGAACACATGCACAAACATGCAGAAACGGATTGGACTGAGGTCCCCTCAGGGTTCATTGTGCATAAATAATCTCAAAATAACTTTTTTTATTTTTTTTCCTCAGCTCTCAGCTTTTATTAAGTAAGGAAAAGAAGGACTGCTGGGACTTTTGTTAAAGAACAGAGTGGCACTTCATCCAAATTACATTAGAGTCTCCGTGATGCCCACATGAGCTCTGAGAATGTAATACATTCCTTTTTAGCTCAAATCTATCTATCTATCTATCTATCTATCTATCTATCTATCTATCTATCTATCTATCTATCTATCTATCTATCTATCTGTAGTTTCATTGTATCTATCCATCGATCGTTTTATTGTTCATGCATAAATACATTTGATCTTTTTTCTTTTTTTTTTTCTTTTTTTTCTTCAAGTATTTGCAGTATTTTACTTTAAATGACAGAGTGAATAGATGATCTTTGGACTAAATATGTGAGAACTAAGGATAATGATATTATAATCTAGACATTCATTTTAAAGATGAAAGAAGATTCCATATATGAGAAAAGAAATATCCACAGAATGGAGTCTCTTTACAGATAAATTGCTCTTTAAATTGGTCGAGAAAATAAATACAACACAGCGAGACAAAGAAATCAGCACCGACAAGCTACTTTAAGGCCAAGCAACTCGCACACTCATACACACACTTGTGCATTATCACAATGACTCAATCTGATATGATGTACAATAAAGGGAGAGTGTAATCTCCACAGCTCTATTGGTCTAATCTCTGTGCCTCCGCTTTATGCTTTCTGTCAGGTAGACAAAGTTGTCAATCAGGTTGGCAAAGCCATTTTCGGTTGTCAATAGGACGGAGGGAGAGTGCTGAGCGTCTCAATAGAAAAGGAGAAATTACAGCGTGACTGAGCTCAGTAGAAACCCATCCTACTGATGATGGATCGACATTCCAAGGAGCCTTCGCCCGTCTCTCTCACCCTTTCCCTTCAACACTATGATTGAAAGACACTCCAGGAGCAAAAGAGAAAGAAAGAAAAGAAAGAAAAGAAAGAAAAGAAAGAAAGAAAGACTGTGGTAAATCTGGATAATAGTAGTATTGTTGGATGATGGAGAGCATAATGTTTTTGTGTATGTTCTGGTGAGGGTTTCTGGGTTTTTTCATGTATAGCAAACATTGTGATTGTGGTGTGCTGTCAGACGTCTCTGTTGCCTTCTGAATGTCATTTCAGTCTGTGCTGCTGTGTAGGGCTTTTGTAGTTATGTTACTGTTTGTACCTCACACAACAAGTTTTAGGCAAACCAAAGTCGAATAAAACCTATTACTTTGCCACACTGAGGCAGATTTTTGACTGTTTTTGTTCTCTAAATGCATACAGACAGACAGATAGATAGATAGATAGATAGATAGATAGATAGATAGATAGATAGATTTTTATTTTTTCTCATTCTTGAGTGAAAATAACCTCAGAATGCTTCAATTTTCAGTATTGCAGGGTTTGTCTTGTTGGTAGGCTGATTGTTTTGTACATTGTAATGGCCTGTTTTTCGTAGCTGAATCTTTACACTGGATTCACAAACACATAAACAGTGCATTTTCAGTTCAGCGAGCACATTACCAGATTACAGGATTCACAGTGAGGGCGTGAGTTTTGCATGTTTCAGAAATGAAAACGCTTCCTTCACTCAGTGTGTTTGAATTCAACTTTGATAACATACAGTCAAGATTCTAAAACAATTTCAACACAAATCGGTCCTTTATATTTGTGTATTTATTTGGTGAGTAGCCATGTAATAAGGGAGAGGCTGACTGTACATTACTGCATATTTCTGTAGGTAGAATTTGAAACACTGATTATTAGTATTTTTGAATATGTTGTATATGATAATGTGAGTATGGGTTTATGAGTGATTCCTAATGATAAATGACATGAATTAGTAAAAACTGTGGCAGCTTTGTGAAATCATTTGAATTTCATTCCAATTTCAAGCATAATTCAAATTTAATTGGATTTTTAAAAGGAATAGTCAGTTTAATTATGATTGGCACACAACCCTGTTATCCACATAAACAACATACCCATGTGAAGAAAAAAAAAAAACAGTGCTGAGATGTGGTCAAAGTCCAATGCACCAGATTCAGAATTAGTACTCATTTTCTTTCTCATTCCTCAGATATATGGACGGTAGTGGATATGTCATGTTCTCAGTGATATATCTGACACAATGTACAGCGATCATAACTCAGGGATAGAATTCTTCAAAAGGCAAAGGCCGTCGCTGACATGTTGAATGTGAATTCACTATCATCATTCAGTCAGTCGAGAAACTCTTTCTCAGAAGATGAGGATCAGGATCTGGTGAGTAACTGCAGGAGCAGTACTTTCATTCAAAGGCATCTTTGTATCTGATCAAATCTGTGATCACCACCATGTTCGTTTTAATGATTGCGCAAGCATATTTGTGCAGGGTCTGTTCTTGCGTTGAAATAAACCTTCTGATCCATCTTGTCCAGCTATCAAGAAACTGAACTGAGATTAATAGGTTTTGAATTAACCCTCTGACGCATGAATTATTAAATCACAAAGTAATATTTTTTTTTACATGTTTGTTTCTACTTTTAAATAAGTGAAAAATCATGCCAAAAAATAAAATAAAATTGTCAATATATTATATTTTGAGGGAGTTACATATATGTTCACTGTAGTGGACACCATGCATCAAAGGTATAAAAAGTGAATCAATAGAACTAAATGTGTGGTCTTAAAAGAAAATGTTTTTAAAAATATTTACTATGTGAAAACAGTTTGAATACACTCAAGAACATTCAGTAACAAAATGCTATGTCATGACGGCACAGAAATGTGAAGTGTAACAAACAAAACGTAAGAGTGTGTGTCTATGGGACAGGGGTGTGTGGGGCTGTGTGGGGCAGTGTGGGGGGAGGGTAGGGATGGTAGGCTATTCATACACATGTGAGCACAAATACAAACACACACAAGCACACACACCCTCCCACCACACACTCAAACACAATCATGCACACATATATCTGCACTCATACAGTATAAATGTATAATGCCTACAGTTTTATCAATTTTAGGTGCATGACGTCTACTGTAGTGGACAGATATATTTTCTGTCACAAAAAAAAAAAAAAATGTACAAGAAAAATATTGTTAAAATCTGGATGAATCTATGTCTGACATCCTATTTAACTGACCTGTCTGGTTTTCTGAGAATAAAAGTATTTAACACTTATTCCCAAGGTTCGTGGTGCATCCCCTTTTCCCGCCCCCATCTTGAATATATTATGAAATATCTCAAAACAAAAAAATAGATAAAAATACAACAATTAAATGGAATCATAGACAACACTTTGGGGGTTTGCCAGTTCAAAATGTCTTCCAAATAGATGTCCACTGTAGTGACCACAATGCATCAATATTTGATTAGAATTGCTACGGGACGGTATCAATATGCCAATTATGAATACTTTTCCCCCAGTATAAAGTGCTGTACATGTAGTAGAGATGTTTCTGAATCTTAAACATTTATGTTCAGACTCGTACAAAAATGTAATGTTTTAATTAACACCATTTCAAATGATTTCATACACTTTTCTCTCCTTGGATTGTTTGAGTGAAATTTCACCAAGATGCATTTGGAGTTTTCTCTTGTTTGTCTGTGTCAGGGGTTATGATTTTTAGTTAAGTTTATCTGCAGGGAAATGGATTGCTGTAGATTTGATGAGTAGATGTATTTGGAAGTTAATCTATCTCACAATATAGCACAACTTTGTAAAATCCATTTCCTTTGCATTTTATTTTCCATCCAAAATGCCCATATGTTCAAATCCCAAATGTAATTTACAAAACATGAAAAGAGACAATTCTGCTGCAAGTCAAAAATAACAATAACAAAAACTACTACTGCAAAATCAGCAAACCAGACTTATTTCTAAGCATACACATGAGAGATTTATGAGAAAGTTTCTTAAAGAAGTCAGTCATATATTTTAAAGCCTTAATATTGTGTCCGTTGTCCCTGAGCTCCATTTGCTATGTTAGTCAAGGTTCTTGTAAAGTTTTTTTGTTTAGTTTTATGTGATCGTTCCACTTTTGACATTTTCTGTCAGGTCTAATACAGTTGCTGTTGTCCTGTCTTTTCATAACAGCCTCTTTGGAAAGCCTTCATTATTGTGTGACAGGTTCACTGTAATGAAGATTCACAGGAATAATTTTGTCTGTCTATCTTCCTTGTTTCATAAAAGAATAGTTCATCTCAAATGTAAAATCTTCAGTTGTATTTACTCAGCCTCATGTCAATCCAAACCTGTATGTTGTTATTTAGTTTATCATGACTTGGAGCTGTCAGCTCCAAAAAGGAACAACAAATGACCAGAAAGTAATCAACTTACATTCTTCATTATGAGTTTTTGTATGGCAAGAGCTGCATAATGATTGCTTTCTGTTTTATGTAAATTACTTAATTATGTTTGGAACGACCTATTGAATCAGTGTTCATAATGAATAAAATTGATCAAAAGTGACAGTAAAGATATTTATATAATGTTCCAAAATATGTCCTTTTACAAATTCTTTATCAAAAAAATAAAAAATAAAAAGAAATAATAAAGCAGCCCACATAGATTATAAAAATGTTTTACTTGAACACCAAATCAGCATATTAAAATTATTTCTGAAGGAACATGTGACACTGAAGACTTTTTACAGTTACAGTAAATTATAATAATATTTCACAATGTTGGTGTTTTTACTGTATTTTTGATCAAATAAATAAGAAAAACTGCATAAGAGAGCTGATAATTTATCCGAGAGTGTCAATGTATTCGTGTTTTCATTATAAAAGCAAAGATTTTAGTAAAACCCATCTTTACAGCTTAATGGCAGTATTTTTTTTTTTTTTTTGGACTGAGAGAAGGTTTCAAGTTTAAAAAGCTGCTGCATGTTTATTTAATATATCACACTGTTTTATTCAAAGAGCCAGAAAAATTAAACGTCATGATATGACCTCTCTCAATGCCTTTTTTGAGGAGAAAAGCAGACGTATCATCCAGTTAAGAAATCAAGGGCTATAAATTGCTGCACTAAAGAGGATCAATAAACAGTTTAAGCAGAAGTCAGCTAATTACTATGAGTCCAAAATCATATATTACCTTCATCACTGCATTTACAGCTCATAGAATAAAAAATCTCTCATTTGAATTAACACACAGGCAGCGGAATTCCTGCATCTCATTCCTCAATTTCAGCTCATGCGCTTCTTTCTTTTCCCCTGCCCTTCTTTTCTCGATGAGCGGTGCGTGTGACCTTGAGCCTGGACTCCTCCTTCTGTCTGCTGCAGTCATGAAGGGCTCAAGCGCAATGATAATGAATCCATCAAGCACCTGAAGCCACAATCTAAAGCTGTGATAACCATGACAAGTGCACACAAACACACACACACACACACACACACACACACACACACACACACACACACACACACACACACACACTTGAGGTATATCAATATGATAGAGTTTTGGATTCTGGAAAGTTAGAGCCATTCTCTCAGGAAAAGCTAGCATGAAATGCCCTTTCAAAGTAAAGTTCAGTCTGTGTATATGATTGTGAAGGTAACTAAAGCTGTTTTTTTTTTGTGACATGCTTTCTGCAGAGCTCTGTGGTTTCAAGGAGTGAATTTCTATTTGCTGAGAACCAGTTTTCTTTGATCAATTGAAAGAGCACAGGCCATTTCTGAATATAATGCAGGTCTACAACCTTTTTCAGACTTTGGACCTCCTTGGTGGATAGAGATGCTCTGTTACAGATAGTATGTATAAAACTGCTGCTTTTGCATTAAACATACCATTTTGCATTTTACAGTTTTTCTCGATTGCTTAAACACATTTCTTGAAACTATGCCTCATATTCTCAAAACAGTAAACACGAATCCATAACTTCTAACTCAACTCCACAAACTTCCTATATTCAGGTCAAAATTAAGCTCTCCACTCAAAACAACTCAATCTTGCTGAAAAACCAAACTTTGCTCTCAGACATGACACACAAACACACACACTGCAACACAGTTTTACACACTGATAAGATAAATTCAAAACAATACTACAAAAACTGGTAATAAATGTGGTACTCCCCAAATGTTTTATTCCTCAATTTAATGTACTGTAGAGTACAGTACAATACAGCAAACAACAACAAAAATAATTATTCTGCCCCAGTATCCTGTCTTTGTTCTGGGACAGGCCAAATAACCTCTTCGACATCACAGGCTATATTGGCCCTGGCCAGGCAGCAGGGGTAAAATCCTCTTGCATGCCTGATGTCCTTGTGTCATTGTTCACAAACAAGATAGGCAAAATGCTTAGTCATGTTGTCAATATAACACTGCACTCTGTTAGCATTACCTGCTGTAAACTATGGCAACAGTTTGGATGACAGTTACTGTATTTGAAATGCATTCTTATGTATGCCATATATCCATTTCAAAAGTACAAATGTACACATTACTGTATGTGGGATATTGATTGAAAAAGACTGGATATGATTCACAGTTAAACTTTTACCAGTGGTCTGACCCAAAAAAAAAAATAAAAATAAATAAATAAATAAAAAATAAAACAATACACACATTACAACATCATTGTGAAATAGAAAAGAAAAAGAAGTATGTGCACAAAGGGTGAAAATAAAAATTAGAAAGTCCACTGTCAGAATTTGTAACTCTTGTGTTGTCCTCTGTCTATATATGCTTTCCAATTGAATGTTCATGAGATGTACCTTTGAGCTATTTCAGAGAACTGGTTTATAATTGGTTGATCTATATTCTTTTCATAAGTGAAAGTCAAGATTCACTTGAACGATTCATGGCAAATTTATAAAAAATTCCATAGAAATGTGTAGAAAATATGCTTGACAGTTTATGACAACAACCATTTTGCATTTACCATAATGACTTATACGATGAGCTAATGACTTGATGTTTTGAGGGGTAAGACTATAGCACAGAGAACTATATAATACATCTTGAGCAACATGACAATAGCAACTGATAATGTAGGAAACCACAGACAAATGTACATAATCAGTTGCATGAATGTACCAAAGCAATCGCAACTTGATCAAAAGATCAAAACGTTTTATGATGTGCACGAGTGACTAGATAATGTGGAGGTTGAACAAGTAGTTTTGAGAATCTAATTTCTAATTCGAGAAATGCATCAAAGCCTCTGAGAAAAACTGTAAGCTGACTTTGGCCCTTTTATCCATAGAAGGTTCTGATTGGTGTGTGATAAATTTTGACTCCTAGTGTTTCCACTTGGGTAATTGTGTGCTAATTGAGCTCAAACTGTGCAGATTTGAGTGAACAATATTGAATGCCAGAGAAATGTAGGGATTTGTGTGTAGAGTTTTGCAGTAACAGTTTACCAAATCTGACTCGTGTTAAAGCAGGGGAATAGTGTTTATAGTTCAGCAAAATGGGTGTGCTTTTTGAAAAATGGCATTATGGTTTTGAAATTTTAGTTTGTGCATTTTTTATTTTTAGATTTCTGTCTGTGCATTTTTTTATTTTTATTTTTATTTTTATTTATTTATTTTTTGTTGTTGTTGTTTTGTTTCCCCTAAGTTAACTTAGTTTTATTTTGTTATTAATTACACTGTTTATTTATTTTTTTTAGTTATTTATTTTTTTCCTACAAAAATTGAGTACCATTTGCCAATATTTTTAAAACTATGCATACGTCATTTTTATTGTTTTATTTTATATTTTATTGTTTAATAAACTATAAAAACTATTTTTCAATAAACTATATATTTGAAAAATAAATGGAAGTTTAAGATCAGATTGAAAGTTTAAGAAGTTTATAAAGTTTAAGATTTAAGATTGCAATCTCCCATCTTGCATTGACAGAATGCTGTGACTGACTGTGATGGCATCATCGTAATATTAGCATCCTAATTTTTGATTGTTCTTTTCTTCCTTGCATCTGTTTATCCAAATATCACATTTAAACTGCAAAGACAGTGTGATATTGTGTGTTGATTCTCATTCAGAGTCTAAAAATAAGACACATAGTAAGCATCGTGACAGTTGTAAAACGGATGCTCTAACTCTAAAACATAAACCTAAAACTTTAGCAATATTACTTGCCTGCTTTGCAAGCACTATTTTTTTTTTTTTCTGGAAATGCAAATCTAGTCTAAATTAGCCCTTTATTCTCACTTCAAACATTTATCAGGTAAATACAATATCAGGCTTATGAAGCTCTAAGAAATAAACCCCACCGTTTTTTTCTCACTAATGTACCTCAGAAGAAATGCTCAAAAGCTCCATTTGCTCTCAGCGGCTCCGGATCTGTGCAATTCATGAGTGTAACACTGATCCTGCCTTTATGAGATGGAAGGGGTGAGGGTGTGATTCACAGATCGAATGCAAATGAAGCTGATGAGTATCAGGTTAGTCACGGAAGGGATGGCTGTGTGTATTTTTCATCAAGGGCTTTTTAGAGCTCTCTGGCACTCTTAGCAAAGGGAAGCTAAATCAAGCTGATGACCTGTGTGTGTGTATTTGTTGTCTGCATATCTCAATTTGTGAGTAAAGTCTCATCTTCTAGTGCAGGATTAATGACGTCTAATGGGCTTTAATAGCTAATGGAGATTGACAGTAATTTAGTAATGCAACCACTTAGCATGCAACGACCACCGTGCTGCAGTAACTCTTTGTGTCTCTCCCTCTATATCCTGTATATCCTCTGACCTTTGATATAGTGTCCTGCTCACAGAAACTCCTGTTATACATATATAGCAAAATAGATTTGGAGAAATTACTTGCTCACCAATAGACCCAGAGAATGGGTGCCGTCAGAATGAGAGTCCAAACAGCTGATAAAAACATCACATAATCCCTAAGTAATCCACACGACTCCAGTCCATCAATTAACGTCTTGTGATGTGAAAAGCTGCGTGTTTGCAATAAATACATTTATCATTAGGTGTTTTAACTTTAAACTGTTGCTTTTGGTCAGTATATAGTATGTGTCTGTAATCCATAATAACATTTCCTCCAGTGAAAAAGTCCATCCCCTGTTGTCCTCTAACATCAAAATCCACAGACATATTTGTTTTGAATGGTTTTCTTTTGAAAACAGTTCTTGATCTGTGCAGATTTCTCTCCTGATTCAGATCAGATGACTGTTTCACTGGAGAAAGCAATATTACGGTAGCAATGGAAGCAATGGTTTGAATTCAAAAAACATCTTAATGTTGAATGTATGTATTACAAACAAACAGCTTTTTGTTTCACAAGATGTTAATCAATGTGCTAAAGTGGTGTGGATTACTTATTATTGTGTTTTTATCAGCTGTTTGGATTCTCATTCTGACGGCACCCATTCACTGCAGAGGATCCATTGTTGATCAAGTAAATATAATGCTAAATTAATCCAAATCTGTTTTGATGAAGAAACAAACATATTGGAAGGCCTAAGGTGAATAAGTTTTCAGCAAATCTTAATTACTGTTCCAAAATAACATTGATGCAACAAAACCTATTCAAAATAAATATCCAGATGGCACCGAAAGTGAGTAAGAAAGTATATTACACAATCACCTTAATCAAATAATAAGGAATAAAAAATAAAATACATAGTGAAATATTTTTGTAAGATCTACAGTGAAATACACTATTAAAAATCTATTGTCAGTTCAGCCTAGAAGTGTGTCGCGAGTCCCGTATGTTTCTGTAAACATGTGGACAAAGAGAGAGCGATGCGATTTATCTCTCAGCATGCAGGACACATTCTTTCCGACAAGGAGTAGACAGCACCTGTGATGACTAACAACTCAACTTTCACTCTTAACCTCAGGACCGTGACCTTGTTCTTTTTATCATCCCCTATAAACTGTGTGTTGATCGCTGCATACAGACTCTGACCTTGTGCAAATCAGGTGTTGTGTTTATTCTCATGTAGACAGTAGAATAGACCACAGCTTTTTTTTTCTTTGTGTACGGGGCTTATATGACACAGTCCAGCATTGTGATGACCTCTGGTAATTGTTTTGCTTCTACATAACCATTTCTTGTGACCTTCAGCTCTGATATGGGTGTTCACATTCTAAACATGAATGGATTATAATGGCAGCAATCCTTTTTCATTCAGATGCTCACTTCACATTCACATCAGAATTATGTAGGTTTCCAGCCTCTCTAGGTCATGCTGTTGCTGACGTAGAAGGTTACATTAGAAACACAAGCAAAAGCATCATGATATGCAGTAAATAGCTCAAGCATTGCACCAGTTTGCATTTTACATTTTATTGTATTGTTGCATTACAAATACATTTGCTATATATATATATATATATATATATATATATATATATATATATATATATATAAATATACAGGTGCATCTCAATAAATTAGAATGTCGTGGAAAAGTTCATTTATTTCAGTAATTCAACTCAAATTGTGAAACTCGTGTATTAAATAAATTCAGTGCACACAGACTGAAGTAGTTTAAGTCTTTGGTTCTTTTAATTGTGATGATTTTGGCTCACATTTAACAAAAAACCCACCAATTCACTATCTCAACAAATTAGAATACTTCATAAAACCAATTAAAAAAAAAAAAAAAAAACATTTTTAGTGAATTGTTGGCCTTCTGGAAAGTATGTTCATTTACTGTATATGTATGCAATACTTGGTAGGGGGGCTCCTTTTGCTTTAATTACTGCCTCAATTCGGCGTGGCATGGAGGTGATCAGTTTGTGGCACTGCTGAGGTGGTATGGAAGCCCAGGTTTCTTTGACAGTGGCCTTCAGCTCATCTGCATTTTTTGGTCTCTTGTTTCTCTTTTTCCTCTTGACAATACCCCATAGATTCTCTGTGGGGTTCAGATCTGGTGAGTTTGCTGGCCAGTCAAGCACACCAACACCATGGTCATTTAACCAACTTTTGGTGCTTTTGGCAGTGTGGGCAGGTGCCAAATCCTGCTGGAAAATGAAATCAGCATCTTTAAAAAGCTGGTCAGCAGAAGGAAGCATGAAGTGCTCCAAAATTTCTTGGTAAACGGGTTCAGTGACTTTGGTTTTCAAAAAACACAATGGACCAACACCAGCAGATGACATTACACCCCAAATCATCACAGACTGTGGAAACTTAACACTGGACTTCAAGCAACTTGGGCTATGAGCTTCTCTACCCTTCCTCCAGACTCTAGGACCTTGGTTTCCGAATGAAATACAAAACTTGCTCTCATCTGAAAAGAGGACTTTCGACCACTGGCCAACAGTCCAGTTCTTCTTCTCCTTAGCCCAGGTAAGACGCCTCTGACGTTGTCTGTGATTCAGGAGTGGCTTAACAAGAGGAATACGACAACTGTAGCCAAATTCCTTGACACTTCTGTGTGTGGTGGCTCTTGATGCCTTGACCCCAGCCTCAGTCCATTCCTTGTGAAGTTCACCCAAATTCTTGAATCGATTTTGCTTGACAATCCTTGTGGGCAGTCGTGGCCTAATGGATAGAGAGTTGGGCTTGTAACCCGAAGGTCGTGGGTTCAAGTCTCAGGTCCGGCAGGGAATACCACGACTGAGGTGAGACCCTTGAGCAAGGCACCAAACCCCCAACTGCTCCCCGGGCGCCGCACCATTGGCTGCCCACTGCTCCAGGTGTATGCTCACTACTGTGTGTGTGCACTTGGGTGGGATGGGTTAAATGCAGAGCACAAATTCCAAGTATGGGTTACGATACTTGGACACACACCACTTCCCTTTCCTTTCCTCATAAGGCTGTGGTTCTCTCGGTTGGTTGTACTTTTTCCTTCCACTCAACTTTCTGTTAACTTGCTTGGATACTCTGTGAACAACCAGCTTCTTCGGCAATGAATGTTTGTGGCTTACCCTCCTTGTGAAGGGTGTCAATGATTGTCTTCTGGACAACTGTCAGATCAGCACTCTTCCCCATGATTGTGTAGCCTAGTGAAACAAACTGAGAGATCATTTTGAAGGCTCAGGAAACCTTTGCAGGTGTTTTGAGTTGATTAGCTGATTGGCATGTCACCATATTCTAATTTGTTGAGATAGTGAATTGGTGGGTTTTATTAAATGTGAGCCAAAATCATCACAATTAAAAGAACCAAAGACTTAAACTACTTCAGTCTGTGTGCATTGAATTTATTTAATAAAGAATTTCACAATTTGAGTTGAATTACTGAAATAAATGAACTTTTCCACGACATTCTAATTTATTGAGATGCACCTGTATATATATATATATATATATATATATATATATATATATATGTATGTATGTATGTATGTATGTGTATATATATATATAATATATATATATACATTAACTTTTTGCTAGATCCTCTGGATCTCTACGTTCATTTTATTGATTGTGAATCATTTGAGCTGCTTTCTGGCTTATGTCACAATTAATTTTCCCACTAGGTGCTCCTCACCACTGTGCAGCCCACATAGACCATATGGGCAATTGGGCACATGCCCAGGGGCTTCACGTCCAAGGGGGGCACCATGCAGGGCCACATAAATGTTTTCAAATAATGTGGTGCGGAAACAATTTAACAGCCAAAGATGTTTTAATAAATATACTCTGTTTCTGCAGCTCATTGGGTTCCTCTGCTGATCTGGAGCCCTGGGCAAATGTGTGGTAGGTCTGTGCGTTAATCTTTCTGTGGCTACCTACCACAGTTGTCTTGATTTAGTGAACAGCTCTGTGCAAATTTAAACAGATCACCATTTAAGTACTCAACAGAATTACCACAAACAAAGAATCTCCAACCATAAAACAACCTGTGCTTTGTGGGTTTTTCTTGTGTTGTGTTGTTGCGTTTAGGGTCTTTATTTTTAGCCTTGCATCTCTGTCTAGAAGTAGAACAACAAAGAAATTGTATGTCTGAAAACTTGACTGAGCACAGAAGCCTTTGTCTCATTTCAGTCTGTCCTCCCTGTGATGCTGTGTTTATTTTCATGTAGTCAGTAAACTAGATCACAGTCTGTCCCTCTTGGCCAAGGTGTGTATGACATATTCCAGCATTGTGATGACTTCTGGTAAAGTAATTGTTTTGTGACATTACATAACCATTTTTTTGTCAGATGTGTCATACCCATTCAGACTGGAGAGGGGACATCTAACACCTCAGATTTTTGTCTGTTTTAATTAATTATACAGTAGGCAAAATTGTTTTGCTTAAAATGCCATGGAATCCATTCACATGCCTAAATTAGTTAGTCCTATTAAATCATACCTTTTGTTATAAAATGAAACAATCTACCGACCCACACTGATAAACTTGCATTTTTTTTTGTTTGTTTTTGTTTTTGTTTTTTTAATTCTCCCTCAGGCCATCCTGAAAAAAAATTCAGAAAAATTACTCACCCTAAGGCCATCCAAGATGTAGATGAGTTTGTTTCTTCATCAGAACAGATTTGGAGAAATGTAGCATTTCATCACTTGCTCACCAATGGAGCTTCTACAGTGAATGGGTGCCATCAGGATGAGAGTCCAAACAGCCAGCCCGATCTCACGGCAATTCATACATATTTTATGAGGTGGCTAATTCGTACGAATGCGTACGACCTCACTCGTACAAATTCATACAATTTTTGTCAAATCGTACGTATTTTACGAGTTGCAAAATTTATATGAATTTGTACGAATAGCCTACACCTATCCCCACCCCTGAACCGTACGAAATTTGTATGAATTAGCCACCTCTTAAAATGCATAAAAATTGGTCATGAGATAACATTGAAATAGCTTATAAAAACATCACAATAATCCACATGATTCAAGTCCATCAATCAAAATCTTGTGAAGTGAAAAGCTGCACGTTTGTAATAAATGAATCCATCATTTGTAATAAATGAATCCAGCATTCCTTTCTCCAGTGGAAAAGTCATCTCATCTGAATCAGGAGAGAAACATGCACAAGTCAAGGACAGTTTACAAGCAAAAACAGCCCAGACCAGTTCTAAACAAATGTGTTGGTCGGTTTTGATGTGAGAGGACAACAGGGAATAAACTTTTCACTGGCATTTTTTTTTTTTTTTTTCGCTTGCACTGAGCATTTTTATGGATTGTGAACTCTTATTTGGCCAGAAGCGAATGATGGATTTTAAAAAACACAAAAAAACATGAAGCATGAAGTCTTTAATTGATAGACTGGAATGGTGTCAGTTATATGTGGATTATTGTGATGTTTTTGGACTCTCAATCTGATGGCTCCCATTTACTGCAGAGGATCCATTTGTGATCAAATAATGTAATGCTAAATTACTTGGATGGCCTTTTCCCAGAAAATTTTCATTTTTGGTTGAACTACTGTAAGTTTTAGGGGGTTTTATACAAAAAAGTTGTTTATTAGGAAAAAAAAAGTGCATTTTCTGACTGACTTTGTTAAAAACTAAGTTGATAGTAAGCCTTAAAAAAGTCCATCTTTCTCAGGACCTTCAGCCTGATGTAGGTGTTCACATTCTCAGGCTATTCACTACCAGTCGTTCTTTTGATTTAGTTAACAGCATTCTTCAAATCACACAGATCACAATTTAGCTCGAGGTACAAGTGTTATTCCACAGAATTACCACCAAAAAAATAAGTTTGAGCCAGAAAACAACTTGTACTGTGTGGGAGGGTTTTTGTTATTTTGTGCTGACATTTTCCAGCATTGTGATGACCTCTGGAAATAGTTTTGTGACCGTACATAACTATCTCTTGTGATCTTCAGCCCTGATACGGGTGTTCATATTCTCATGTATCCGCTGCAGCAGCAGTCATTCTCTTGAGTTAGCGAACACCGCTTTTCAAATTCACACAGATCACTATTTGGCTCTGGCGAAGGTGTTATTCTGTCAAAAACAACCTGTACTTTTTGTGTGTTTTGGCTGGTTTGCGGTCATTATTTTTAGCTCTGCGTCTCTGTTCTGGAGTGGATAACTAAGGAGTTTGTCTGTCCAAGGCCTTGACCGTGCGCAGAAGCCTTTGTATCATTTCACTCTTGACAGCATGTCATCTCTGTGACTAACTAAATGACCGCCTGCCACAGCTGACAAATCTACCAAAACACAACGACACCCACCATGTCAAAATTATTTCAGAAAAACAGCGAAAGTAAATGTACTGCCCCTGGGGTGGGGTGACTGTGGGGCCAAAGTTACGGCAAGATGACAGCAGATTCAAAACTTTCGCTCGCCGAGTCCTGAAAAGAGGCTATTTTTTCTTCCTGTAACATTGAGTATTTGGCAGGACCTTCTACTGGGAATTAATCTATCTCTCTCCTTCTGTCCTTCTCACTCTTTTACACACAAATACACACACCTAGTGCCTACATTTTTGTCTCAACATGACTCTAAAATATGGATACTGTCCCCACTCTCTACCCTGATTTTCAGCTTGCATGCTTCCAATAAATAAACCTGTCACAACACTGTCTTAATACTTGTGCTATTTCTGGACCAATCACTCCCAAGGTGGAGAGACACTTTCATGTCATATGAAAAGACACTTGTGTGTGAGTGCGCTCGCACATGTTCGATGGAAACAACTGCATATAGTGGTCTTTTGAATATGATTACTGTATTTAAGGCTTTCAAGAATTAGATGTAAGGTCTAATTCAGTTTCTTTCTTGACCTGTCATTGTGAGTGAACATAAAAAAACCCTGGGCACTCTGGCCTCCATGGAAATACAATGGCACTTTCCATGAATAGGGTTCAAAACTGGACCTGAATCTCTCTCTCTTTTTTCTTTTTTTTTAAAAAATAAAAATAAAAATAGTATTTTAAGGATGGTTGCAGAAATGTGGTGTGTTTGGATATTTGCTACATGAATTTTATATGCAATAAAATATTTTAAACTCATGTAATAGGATGTTTGTCTCCAATATACAAATACAATAAAACAAATAAATAAATAAATACAAATTAAGTCAATAGCATATTTCATGAAATGTGCCTATTATTTACAGTTTTTGCTTACACACAAAATCTTTACTTGTCACACAATTTCTAAAACCTGACACAAACACCAGAACCACACACCAAATCCGCAAAACCATACACTATTTCTCAGCCTTTGACTTAGTTTTCAATTTCATAAAACACTTTTTGCAAAACACAACACACAATTCTCTACGTAACACACAAAAATCTAACAGGAAGTATCTTGATTTTCTTTTTAAAACACAACCAATCAAAATGCCACACTAATTCATCGGTGTATCACACTAACTCCTCACATGTGCAAAAACTCATTGCTGTACTTAACACCAACCAATCATGACTTTAGAATAGGCCTATAAATAGACCAAAGGTCAAGTTATAGGTTTTGAACAATGGCTGCAAACAATGCAGACAGAGTAAGGGGTGTTGGAGGGAGAGCCAGAGCTGGGATTAGAGGAGGAAGAGTTCAAAGATGAGCAAGGGGAGGAAGAGGATGAGTCGGATGGGGAAGAAGAGGAGGACAAAGAACAGGAACAAGAAGAGCGGTCTCTGATGAGATTAGGGCTATTGTCACTGATCATGTGATCAACCATGGTTTAACGATGAGAGAGGTTGGACAGACAGTCCAGCCTAATTTGAGTCGATTTATTGTGGCATAATTCGAACCTTTAGAAATGAGAACAGGTATGTAAAAATCCACTGTAATGTACACGTTCCAATGTACCCATAATAGCTATTTCAGCATAACATATGGTATACTATAAAACGTATATTTTAGCATACATTTACGTACTGCAGTGCACTACATGACTGGTCACAGTCTGGTGGGTTATCGTACTGCACAACAGTACAGCTGACTGTAAGAAGACATTCTTACTATGTTGTATAAAATAGTATGTTATGTTACAATTTGTTACAGTTTCACCTTTTTCAAAATTATGTTTGGTTTCTGTCCAACTAGACATGGTTGATGCATTCCTTTTCTTTCATACCGTGTGTAATACTGTATTCACAACCACAAATGCTTACAGTAAATAAATAAATAAATAGTTTGATTTCAATCTTGCTTTCATGTTTACTGTGAATTTTGCAACATCTGTCTGCCAATTACTTTCAATTTTGTACAGAAATGTACATAGAAGCTCACGAAAGAAGAGCTTTAGGTTTTGAATTATTGTGTGTATATGATATAGGCAAAAATATAATATTATGGCAAAAGTGTTTGCAATGTAAGACAAATGTTTGCTTTTGAGATGTGTTTGTGATATTTTAAATGTAGTGTGTCATTTTGCAAGAGATGCGAGGCATTTTGCATTTTGTGTGTGCAATTCTTGGATTTGTGTGTAAAGTTTTGAAAAAAAAGAGAAGTTATGAAGTTATGAAAATGTAAGCAGTTGAAAAAAACTGTAAAGTTTCTTACATCAGATCTTAGATTTTATTCAATGGTTTGCTGACCTATCATTGTTATCATAAAACCCCAGGTACTGCCCTGTACCCTTCCAGACCTCTCTATGAAAGCCACTGTGCTGAAGCCACTGGGGGCTACACAGTGCCAAACAAATATCCTGTATCTCTCAGCTCCACTCACCTAAAAACCCTCCGTAGAGACAGTGAGAAAGCTTGTTTCATAGACAATATCATTATAGCTTACAATAGCGCTGATGAATATTTCATTGTGTGTATGTTCAGCATTATGTGGAGGTGTTTAGAGTTCCCACCAAGTATGAAAGGGACACTCACACTTGCTAAATGTGTGTGTGCATGTGTGCATGTGTGTGTTTCTGTGTGTGTGTGTGTGTGCGTGCGTGTGTGTGTAAATGTGCTTAGTGTCTGCTGTGCTGAGACCACAAAGCTGTCAGTCCAATGTGGCAGCGGGGAACCTTGGAATCGCGTGTGTGTGTGTTCATGTGTGCCTCTGCCACCCTTTTTGTTTGCTAGCATCATTTCTATTCAGACAGCAACATAAACACTCTCCCTCATAAACACACTATTAGATTATGGAAATGAGAGCAGGGAGCATCTATTCCAGTGTAATTCCTTTATGGAAGCGTTTAATTTGAACAAATAAATAAATAACAGCCCTGCATCAGGTGTTTCGTGAGGGGTATTGTGTAAATATAGCGTGGAATACAAAATAATAACCACAGCGTTTGATGAAGAAAGTTCATGCAGATGATGCTTGGCACTTTTAAAGTTGCTCGCTGAATCTCATTACACCAAAGAATCTCTGTGTCTAAAACAGAGCTGACATTTGCTACACTGCTGAGATGTTTTTCAAAGAATGTTGAAAATGACCTTTAATTTCTGCACCGGCCTTAACTTCTTTGTCTAAACTTTGTTCGATCTGATGAATGTTGATTAGATAACTCGTATGACGGCAATAGCGCTGTTTATTTGTTTTAATATCACGGGTAGATGCATATTTATGATACATAAAAGAAAAGGTTTATAATCCAGTTATAGAACTTTTTAGGGGAAAATCATATCTTAAATGTTGTGTTAATTTATATTTAAAAATCTTAAATGTTTAGTTTCTATTTTAAGTTGTATTTACTCAAGAGGTTTTCACCATGAAAAAGTCAAAGAAGTGCACATAGAGTTAGAAAACTAAAAAACAACCAAACTGAGTAAATTTAAATGTGTAAATTTGTAATTTTAACATGCATGTGGAGACTTCTCTCTGGTTTATGATCGTGTTTGGCTAATGTTACTGCACATTTGCTATTTGGTCATGTATATAGTCTTATTAGAATCATAATTTATTTTGAAAAGGTCATATTATGAAAATAAATAAATAGACAGATAGATGGATGGATGGATGGATGAATGGATAGATAGATAGATAGATAGATAGATAGATAGATAGATAGATAGATAGATAGATAGATAGATAGATAGATAGATAGAAAAATAAACAATACAAAAGTTTGACGCACCATAAAAACATAAGTCATGTGAAATGTTCCAGTCTTGTACAGTTTTGTTATTCTTTGAGATGAATAAGGAGAAATTTGGAAATAGACTGGAGTTTTTAAGCTTCAAAATCATTAAAGCATCATAAAAGTGTACCATATGACTCATGCACTATATTGAACAGACCAACATCTAAGTCATTTCCCTCTTGTAAGCTGTTAACTCTAATTGAGTGAATGATCAATGATTTCCACAAATGAATCATCTAAGTCATTGAATCATCAAATTTAAATAAGACAGTTGATCCAGTTTTGTGATTCACCGAAAAGATATGACTCAAAATAATGATCCATTCATAAATCAGACCTCTCTTATGAAGTCTCTTGGATGTGAGAGCTGAGGTGGATAGTGTTTTTTTTTGTTTGTTTGTTTGTTTGTTTGTTTTGTTTTGTTTGTTTTTTTGGGGTTTTTTTTTTTTTTTTTTTTTTGGTTTGAAAGTTCACTTAATGATACAACTCTTAAAATAAAAGCAAAATCTATAATATATGGGTGATTGTCATTGATGAAACTGTATTGGCATTTTTAATTAACTATATAAACAAAATATTGATTCCAAAGCATATATATGAAAAAAAAACTCTTGAATAATAGCAATTATAAACAGATTGTAAGAAAAGAAAAGAAAAAAAAAGAAAAAAGTATATCTGTATATTAGATATACAGATCTTCACTGCTTTTTTACTCTTGTCTTTTACAAATGAACTGTGGGTCGTCCGTCTGCTCTCTCCAGAAACACTGGAGTAATTTCTGCAGCTCGGTCTTCACAGGAAACCAGGCCAGTGTGAGAGTGAAAGTCACATGAATTATGCAGCAGGTACACCTGTGTGTGTGTGTGTGTGTCTGCCACTGGAAGAGTACGGAATGAGAGATATTTTACATTATATCTGTCAGGACAAGCGTATGCCCCATTTTTCCCCACTACCTGAAAGGCAGATGAATCATCATTTGGATACCGTGTTAAGATGTAATAACAAAGATGTATGTATGTGTGTGTTTACAGGTTGAGAGTGAGGTTATGACTCTAAAATCATATCTCGTCCTGTCACAATACGATTATGTGCTGGTTTTTTTCCTGACTCGGCTGGTTCAGATTTTCTCTTTTTTTCTACAGGAACTAAAGATTTGTCTTTTTTCACTTATTTAGCACTAAGGTTTGTCATCCATAAAATCCTGCCTCTTGTCTTAACCATAAACCAACTGTTCACTCTAAACATGAAAATGATTAAAGTGTCTTTGTTTACCCAGGAATCTCTACGAATGGGAACTTGAGCGAGGTGAGAGGTGTTTCCTTCACACACAAAGGAAAAGCTTATTAGTCAGCTACTTGAAGAGTCACATCGAAGGTGAGATGAGATTCTCCCAGCCACAAATGTTTTGAGAAAGAGAGAGATAGTGCATTAAAGCATTTCATTTCCTTAAAGGGATAGTTCACCCAGTAATGAAAATTATGTCATTTATTTACTCACCTTCATATCAAACCAGTACAACTTTCTTACTTCCATAGAACAAAGTGAAAAGTGAAAGTGACGTGGCCAAGTATAGTTACCCATACTCGGAATTTGTGATCTGCATTTAACCCATCCAAAGTGCACACAGCAGTGAACACACGCACACCGTGAACCTGGAGCAGTGGGCAGCCATTTATGCTGCGGCACCCGGCGAGCATTTGGGGGTTCGGTGCCTTGCTCAAGGACATCTCAGTCATGGTATTGAAGGTGGAGAGAGCGCTGCACATTCACTCCCCCCACCTACAAATCCTGCCGTACCTGAGTCTCAAACTCGCAACCTTTAGGTTAAGAGTCCGACTCTCTAACCATTAGGCCATGACTTGCCCAAACAAAAAGAAATTTAAAAATTAAAAGAACAAAAAGGAGCAGTTCTGAAGAATCTGTATGCAATTACAGTGAATAGAGACGGAATCTTTCAAGCTTAGAACGCACACAAAAGTAAGTCATATGGCTAATGCACTATATTTCAATCTTCTGAGGGCATATAATAACTCTGTGTGAGAAACTTATGTCAACTTATGTTTTCTTCCAGCAAACTATCAACCGGTTCAATAAAAAGATTCCAGCTCAAATGAATAAATCATTACACTCATGAAGACTATCAGTCAATAATGATTTTTTTTTTTTTTTACTGTTGTTCTTATTTATGCAATGATTCAAATGATTTGAAAAATGTACACCTAAATTTATACAATTATCTAAAGCAACTTACTATGTCATATACTTTATGATACTTTATGGTGCCTTTTTAAAGCTTGAACCTTTGGTTCCTGTTTGTTGTAATTGAATAAAAAGCAGTGTTATGTTAGAATTATTTATATACTATTATAGTGTTTTATTTTTAATATTTTGAATTCAGTTAGGCTTTTTTAGGTTTACTATATTTAGCAACATTTCCAGTTTGAGTTTTATTTTTATTTTCATCTAATATTCACAGTATATTTTACTTTAGCTTTTTTATTTTAAATATTTTAACTAACCACACAAAAATGTTGTTTTCTCAAAAGTACAAACTTGAACAAATATACTGTCCAGTTTATGCTGAATACAGTGTAATTGGACTTTAGCCATTAATGTGTTTATAAGAAACTGAAAAAAGCACAAATTTCAGAGCATGTCAAAACTTCTCCAGGGCCCAAAAACACCAACAGAGCACTGAAAACTGTCTTCACATTTGTGACCCTGGACCACAAAACATGCGTAGCATGGGTATATTTGTAGCAATAGCTAACAATGCATTGTATGGGTCAAAATTATCAATTTTTCTTTTATGCCAGAAATCATTAGGATATTAAAAGATATAGTAAATATAAAGTATATATTAAAAGATATAGTAAAGATCATATTTCATGAATATATTTTGTAAATTTCCTACCAAAAATACATCAACAGTAATATGCATTGCTAAGAACTTCATTTGGACAATTTTAAATGCGATTTTCTCAATATTTGGATTTTTTTGCACCCTCAGATTCCAGATTTTCATATAGTTGTATCTCGAACAAATATTGTCCTATCATAACAAAAAAAAAAGTAAAGAAAGAAAGACCCTTATGACTGGTTTTGTGGTCCAGGGTCACATTTTATCCTGTGCTCTAGAGAAGAAAGTTGGTTTGGCATGACATGAGGGCGAATAATGACATAATTTTTATTTTTGGATATACTGTTCCTTTAAATCCATCATGCAATCGATTTGTTTAATCAGACAAGCTGACACCAATGAAACATACTGTATAATATCTGCAGACATTTAGCAGCTCATTTGTGAGTGTCTCTAATCTCTTCGTTTAGAGTTGCACATTTGAGTGTGACATTTGGGAAAGTCAACAATGATTTTGGATTCTGCAGCAGTTTTTGCTGGAGTACAGAAGAGAGAATGCGGTTTCACCTAATGCTGACTTTCTGCAGGCTCTCGCTCAGCAGATTAATGCAGTTTTGCCTTAGGCCAACATTAAATTTAAAGTTATATAGTTAGAATTTTAATTATTCTTTTAGATGATACAGTTTTACACCTCCTGTGATTTCTTATGAATTGTGCAATCCTTTTATATGGGATTCCTTTTGTCCATATCTTTGTAGAAATCAATAAGAAAAGGTGTTTTTGTTACTTCACATTAGTAGTGTATGTCTGGAGTTTGCTGAACTCAAAGAACTTTAAAAATCTTTATTGCCTACGCAACATGACTAAATTTATAAGAAGGAATCCAATCCTAAAAAATAGCTCACCACAGAAATATGCTCAGGAAAAAAAGAAAGAAAGAAAGAAAAAGAAAAAGAAAAACTGAACTTTTTGTGTGCATCTGAAGTTTAAAAGCAGTTGTAACCACAGCTGTAGGCTACTGGGCCACATTTGTTGTCCATCAGAGATCTGAAACATTTCTCTGGAGCCAATTATCAATGTCATAAATGGGTGAAAATGGACCAAGAGTTGCAGTATGTTTAACAAGTCTATGGAAGCAGAATAATGACAATAGTTTTTGAAACACAAAGCATGCTGAATTCCACAAATCGAAAAAAAGATGCATTGCAATTAACAGTGCTTGCATTTTAATGCCTTGTATTTCCAGGGCTTGCATTTTTAGGTCCTGAAATTTAACATAGTTGTTTATTTAAGCTGTGAATATTTCAATTCAAAATAGTTCACACACATTTTCATAATTAAAAATTCAATAATTCATATTCACCTTCCAAAATTCACTTCCAAAATATTCAATCTGTTTAAAAATACGATGTATAATAATTTGACAGGCAAATTTCGGTCATTTTATTTCACTTTCCAAATTCGCTGCCACAAATTCACTGGTTAAAATTTGGCAGAAAATTCAGCGGTGCACATCCGGGAACCACGGGAATAGCAGTAGAGCACTGATGATGATCTCCAGCTGATGTCAGCCGCTCACCAGCAGGTGGCGCAATCGGCTGTTGATGAAGGCCATAATGTGGATCAAGTCATTCATTCACAAAAACTGATTTGCAGAAATGGAGCAAGCGCTAAGTAGAAGTTTTGATTATCGGGGCCAGTATAAACATGTGGAAATGCTGATTCGCTGTTTCCCGTAGCCTACATGTAAGCTGCTTTCTCTTCCACAAAGGAAATTATAATACTCTTTTACCCAACGCTGAAGTACAGAACTAACATTGCATCTGAGGAAGACATATATTGCTTTCGGTTGCTTAGTTTCTGTAACTTTGTATCATGGCTTGTGTGACACTGTGCTGTAATACTGGGGTTCCCCTCATACGTCACACTCCAGGATTCCCCAAGGACGCATGATGCGCCTCAGTAAACTGATGCAGTGATATAAGACCTCAGATCTCACAATACACTTTACTGATGATTATGTGAACTATATACAGCCAAGCAAATGAGGTCAGAAGAACGCAACGTGCTGCATTTTCGTTGCTTTCCCTTACCACAATCTATAGAGTCGACAGTCCTACAAAGATATCAATACCACGATTAGTTTTAACAGTAAGCAACCACTTTATATCGACATAAAAAAGGAGTTCAAAACTGCCTAGGTGTATTCTTGCTGCAAATGTAAACTGGAGAAAGCATTGATGTGCTATGGCAATAAAGGGGCCATCTGACAATTCCACCGACTGGGTTAAAACGTCCAAAGTATTTAAATTAAAATGACTTTTAACATTTAAAATAACACACTTGTTAAGAGGAAAATGAGAAACAAGAGACCAAAAATGCAGATGAGCTGAAGGCCACTGTCAAAGAAACCTGGGCTTCCATACCACCTCAGCAGTGCCACAAACTGATCACCTCCATGCCACGCCGAATTGAGGCAGTAATTAAAGCAAAAGGAGCCCCTACCAAGTATTGAGTATATATAGAGTAAATGAACATACTTTCCAGAAGGCCAACAATTCACTAAAAATGTTTTTTTTTTTTTTGTTTTTTTTTTTTTTTTTTTTTTATTATTGGTCTTATGAAGTATTCTAATTAGTTGAGATAGTGAATTGGTGGGTTTTTGTTAAATGTGAGCCAAAATCATCACAATTAAAAGAACCAAAGACTTAAACTACTTCAGTCTGTGTGCATTGGATTTATTTAATACACGAGTTTCACAATCTGAGTTGAATTACTGAAATAAATGAACTTTTCCACGACATTCTAATTTATTGAGATGCACCTGTGTGTACAGTACACAATTATTTATATATAAAAGATCACTGGAAAGGTTTTTTTTTTTTTTTTTTTTTTTTTTTTTTTTTTTTCATGTTCCAATGGTTGTAGTACATTGCTAGATACAAAACTGACTTACTATAGGTTAGATTTTTCCAATATCTCCCTTACAGTATGTACAGTACACAAATATCTTTTTTTTTAAAAAAACTACAGTAATTCACCAAAAGAGTTTTTCATGTTCCACAGGTTGTAGTACGTTGTGAAATTTTGCCAATATCTCCCTTACTGTATGTACAATTCACAATTATTTAAAACAAAAACCAAAAAAAAATCTGTAAGACTCCGAAAGGAATTGTTCATGTTCCAAAAGCTGTAGTATAAAATATTGATGTACTTTATGTACATTAAGGGAGGTATTAGCAAAATTTCACCTATAGTAAGTCAGTCTAGTCACTAGGAATGTACTACAACCTTTGGAGCATATTAAAAAAAAAAAAAAAAACTTTGTGAATTACAGCAATTTCTTAAGAATAATTATATACTGTATGTACAGTGAGGAAGATGTTGGAAAAATTTCAACTGTAGTAAGTCAGTCTGGTCACTAGTAACATACAACATTTGGAACACGAAAAATCCCATTTTGGTGAATGTGTAATTTTTTTTCTTAAAAATATTTGTGTAGTGTACATACTTAGTGAAATTATTTTCTAAGGCGAGTTATTGGCAATATATATTTAGTCAGTTTGAGTAAATTATCATAGAACAGAACATAAGACAGGCTAATAATTTCAGAACAGTTTTACGGATTTCAAAACCGCCATGTTGTATTGCATTCTGCCTTTTTCAACCTTTTGCGGTTCTGACACAAACCATAACTAATTGCTTGCGTGTATTGCAGCTAGTCTTAATGTGTTGGGTTATTTATTTATTTTTGCTTTTTCAAACCTGATGACATGAAAGTCCACATCTGCTCATTCCACAAACAATGATTAATATCTCATGTTCAAGCACCTTGTTTTTATCGGTGCAAGCTGTCAGCGAGATGGATATGAAGAGGCACAGAGCATGATGTATTCTAGATAGAGTTCCTGACATGCAACCACAGTGTGAAAATACAGGCAGACTACCTGTCCTCCCTAATACAGAATCTGTCATTCACTTCTAGCAGAAGAACATTGGTTTAGGGTAAGGTGCATAAGGGGTTTAAAGGTGAAGTATGTAATTTCTGTGCCACTAGTGGCACCAGTTGGAATTGCAGTTCCATCCTGCTTTAGAAACTGCAATTGAGAGAAATGCATATGTTAATAGCAAGGTTAATATATTTACCTAAAACCATTAAAAAAAATAAATAAATAAAAATAAAAAAAACCTTTAAACTTAATATAATTCAGCTAGATTGCAAGGAGACATTTCCCATTCTCATTTAATTTACATTGGTGTACAAAAATAACTCAAACTAAAACAAAAGAAAAAAATACAATAATAATAATAATAATAATAATAATAATAATAATAATAATAATAATAATAATAATAATGAAAACTATTTTAAAAATACAAAAAAAATACATAAAAACAAATAAAAACCAATTCAAATTCTTAATAAAAACTATAACAGTATCTCATTGATACTAAAATAACACTTGTTAACAGATTTCTCCAAGTAAATGACCTTGTGCAAGAGTGTTAATTATTTTTGCAATTCATTTTGTGCCACTAGTCGATCACTTTAACAAAATAAAACCATTCAGCCCAGATGGATGCAAAACAAATGTAACATGAAGCATTTAAAACATTACAATCAGTTATGCCCATTTTGTTAGCACTGTAGAAACCAGTGAATTACATATTTTATAACAAACCCAGAATGCTTTATTTTAGATAATATGACAGAAATAGAAACAAATGTCCTGCAGAGAGTGTGTACATGTGTTTGAGGGTGTGTGTGTGTGTGTGTGTGTGTGTGTAAGGCTGGCAGCTGAAGGACAGTTTGATGGGTGCTTTGGGACTACGGCATGCCAAGGAAAGGATTTACATCCCTGAAAACACACAGAACATCCTCATCCAAGTGTGATGATCACACACACATACACACACACACACACACACACACACACACACAAACACACACACACACTTTTTTCACGCACACATTTGTTAAACTTTTCAATAAAAATCAGGCCAAAATTGCATCAGCAAGGACCTCCCTCCTGGCTTTCTTGTCTCCCAAGCACACTTACCCGAAAGGAGCAGAATTGGCAGTTTGATAACTGAATGACAAATGTTAGAGAAACAGTCTGAACCATGATCACATCCATAATCCTTCCAGGCCTGTCAGAGAGAGTGGAAAAAAACAGGGAAGATGAAGACACTGCTCAACAAACCTCCATGCACAAGGCGTTTGAAAGGAACTCCTCTTGGTAAGACAAAAGATGTTTTTAAATAATTAATAAACTGTCGGCCAGCCTCCATTACTAATATCTCATGGGAAAAACGTGACTACAAGAATTTTGGAAAACTTGAAATATGTTGCCTCAGGTCATTGCAGATTTCAAATTAAATGTCCACTAGTAGCACTAGTAATGCGGTAACACTTTATTTCAGGGTCTCTTATTGCATATTACTATAATATAAGCCATTTATTAGTACTAATTAAGCACATATTAATGCCTTATTCTACATGACCTTATTCTATATCCCTAATCCTAAATACCTAAACTTAACAACTATTTTACTAACTATTAATATGCAGCAAATTAGGAATTTATTGAGGGAAAAGTCGTAGTTAATAGTGAAAAAGTGTTCCCTATTCTAAAGTGTTACCGTTATAATATATATATATATATATATATATATATATATATATATATATATATATATATATATATATATACTTATTGCATAACAAATATAAGGTAAAATGCAGGAAAAGAGGTGCAATAATAAAAAAGTTTTGAGTATAGAAACTTTTCCCCCTTAAATATCCTCATATTTTTTCTTTGGCATGTGTGATTTTTTTTTTTTTTTCCCTCTCCCCTCAGGGATAATGTGAATTTGGGAAGATGGCATTGATTTATGGGATTGCCATTGCTTAAAACACCTTATTGGGATTTCCTTTCATATCACCCTTCCATCTTTGTCCTTAAAGGGGTTTTCCTGTAACACTATAGCTCATCTGATGTGAATTTATTTATTTATTTATTTATTTTTGTTATTGTTGCATATCAAATTCTGTAATACAGCTTATGGTAGTTGGCCCAGATCGAAGGCATGCGAGCAGAGATGTAACGAAATCCAAGTGAACCATCTTAACTTACCATTTATAAGCAATTCCACAGTCTGAAGGAGGGTTATCCAACCAATACACAGCTTTAAGACGCTCCATTAGTCTTCTGTATATTTGTTAGCCTGTAGGGTGTCATTTACAGTAATGGGAACGAAAGGGTAACATATTAGGCATGATAAAAATAGATGGTTAAAAAACAAAGCAAATGGCTCAGAACATCAACAAAATCGAAGCATGCTGTGGAAGCCTCCATTTGGTAATGCGAAACAGAGGCGTTCTAGAAGCTGGGGAGCCCATTTTATATCACTTTACCATAATCTATTCTCACACGGGCTCTCAGGGAAGACAGCAATGGCGGGTGAAGAGTTATATAGATATAGATGTGTAATCTTACAGGAGGGTGCAGCGGTATAGCTGCGAAGGACCGTGCTGTGTTGGCTAATAGCGGACGAATTGGCCCCATTAAAATCCTCTGCTATTCTCCTCTACCTGTCAGTGAGTCTGTAAGGAAACATGTTACAAATGGAGGCTGAAATGATTTCGCGTTTCCCTCCTCTTTATTTCCATCCCCCCTTCCTGAGCAGGCCATCAGCGGAAATGAGGCGGAAAATAATGGCTCTTCCCCTTCTGTTTTCCACCCTGACCCTCTCAACACAGACGACTGCCACTGTTCACAGGTCAGTTCATCCCACTGCCCTCTTCTCTCGAAAGACATTTACCTGCCCACATGACTGTGCGGCTGCATTTCTCAGCACACCAACAAGACACAGAGGAGGCTGGATGGATACCGGTCAACAATCTCACTGGGTTCTGGGTTGGTAACTCCAATTCATCAGTAAACAAGAACGTGTAGAAATTAGGGCTGTCATAATTAATGCATTAATACATGCAATTATGTTCTTTTTTTTTTAGCAATTCAATTCAAGCGTATTTAATTTGACGTTATAACAGTTTCATTCTGATGAATGGAAATGACCCTAGTAGAAGTGTCATACACACAATCGTTATATGATGGCAAAAGACACTTTTTTACTGGTAATTTATGTATAAATGAAACCCAAATTGACCGTTTAAAAAAGTAAAGTCATTTGCAGTCTTTATATGGTAAATCTTGTAATTATCACCAAAGCTTAACAAGCAAAATATCACCCATAACTGAAACAGTAATTCATAGAGATGTTAATGCATGTGTCCTGTGCTTGCATTTCCAGTGCATTTTGATGCAGACAGTTATAAAAAAAATAATAAAAAAAAGATCTGTTGTTATTTTGTGAGCATAAGACAAGTAAAGAACACTTTTGCATATATTTACACAACTGAACCCAAAAATATCACAAAGCCACGTTGATTTGTGGTAAACTGATTGAATTAACATATTAACAAAGAACAAATTAGTAAAATACTTGTGATAAAATATTTTGTAAAATATTTTGAATAAAAGCTTCCTGCTATTTCTTATGTTGAAAAACTGATCTGAGTTGCTTTTTATGTTTTTAGAAACATACAAGACAGCATGCGAGTAGCATTGACTCTATGTGCATCTAAACAAAGTACAGTTTGAAAACCATCGATCAGGAGAAACTCTCAGCAGTGTTTACCCATCATGCCTCCTGTTCTTTTTCCCAAACAGCTTTGAGTATGTCGAGCAGGAGTGATGCATGATTTTGAAGGCTCTTCTGATTAGAGCAGCCATACGGACGTATGTGCAAAGAACACGCTCCTAAAGGAAGGCGAATGGCAAAGTATTGATGGCATACAGAGAGAGCAATTCAGGCAATGATGGAGAGCAGGATCAAAAGACGTGCAAAATGAGCATCACGTAAGCCGTCTTTTGCCTCTAGTTTATTGCATTCATTTTCTACAGTTCTATTGAGCTTTTTCCCCCACAGTCTGTCACCGGTTCAAATACACAGCGTTTTTATTGAGCTAGTGTGTTTTTCAGGGGGAGGTTTTGGTGTGTTTTAAAGGCAATCTACAACTCTGTTCCAGAATAGCGTGTGAAATGAAGCTCACCATCGAAGATTATGCGGACCGTACCGGCAGTCAATTGGTGCAGGGTGTATGGGTCTTTTGTGTGGCGCCTGGCAGCATTTTAGATTGTTTGCCTGCCAGGAAATGACAGATTGGGTTTGAACAGTGGGATTCCCTCCCCATCAGAGTTTCTTAAAGACTTTGGCGTGGGATGAGCTGAAAAAAAAGATTGAAATTGCACTAGCATTTTAGGGCAATCCATTAAAATGGTCTTTTTGTTTGGGGAGGGGGGGTTGGCTTTGACGGAGAAAGCTGGAAAAAAAGTGCTACATACATAAACAAGGCGTGACATCCTTGGAAATTATAGAGAAATGCCATTGGATTTTGAAAGGACATTTACACGCACACATATGCACACACGTTCGACGGTTTAGCTGTGATTAGAGAGTGTTTTGGTCTCGGCTGCAGGCTGAGTAAATGGGAGAGTGAGGCCTCCTGCAGCTCTTCAGAGTTATAATCACCCATCAGCAGGACTCGGGGAGAAATAAGGAGGGTGGAAATACGGGGCTGTTCTCGCAAACAGCTTCAGAGTTAATTACCTCTGGATACACTGACTGTCCTGAAGTTTGGCTTGCAATAACCATTCTCACTCTTAATACACGTATTCCTCAGATGTTCTTTATCTGAACCTTCTCTGGATTGTGTTTGCGCTTTGTGCTCTGAACTGATATGTCAGAAAGCACTTGAAAAGTCCAAACTGCCTTTAAATAAAAGAAATATACAGCTCTCCCCACTGAGATGGAGATTAATGCAAGGTGTTTCATTTCCACATTGTAAAATGAAACTCTTTTAAGATGACCAGTGAAGGTGAAATGAAAGAAAAGTTGTGAAGCTGTACATTTTTATATGAATCAGACTATGTTGCCCTTTTAGTGTTATAGACCTCATATTGGACACTTGGTGGGTATGGATAGCATGGATTGGGAAGCCAATAGACTTTATTTTATTTCATGTTGTTGAGTCTTTTGTATTTCTATTTTTGCACTTTTTAATCATAATACATGGTGAAATAGGCGAAAACAGAATTACAAAATTGCTTTGCCCCCAAGAGCAATATTAGTCAAGCTGTTGGAGCATAGCAACCTCTGTTCCACACTTTACACTTGATTAGATTCTATTCTTGGTGTTAAATTCTAAGTACGGTTAGAAGCCAAATACCAAAGGTGCATAGACACCTGTAGTGTTATTATTTGACTTCTTCTGACGCTCTGATTGATGCTCCTGTAAATGTATGCTAACTCTAACAATTTTTTACTGTTCAAAACCTGTGAAATCTGGCATACTCTTAGAGCAGAATCTCACCTTCTTCCATGCCAGTTTTAGGGTCTCTAGCTCTAATCATTTAGCACCACCAAAAGTTTTCTTTATTCATTTGGATTTTTGATTTTCCTTGTTTTCTTGTAACATGTTAACAAATTGGACCAAACACTACCAAAACATTGCTCATGAAATGCAATGCATTATTGTTCATAACACAAGTATTTACATAGAGTATGGTTTTTGATTAAATAGCGACCACCTTATGGAGGATGATCAGATATTTCTGTTTATTTCGCTCAAATAGCATGCTTGGCCAGCTACAGAGAGGAACTAGTTACCAGACAACAGAGAAGAGCCAAGCTCAAGTGCAAACATAATTGAAACCATTCCGGCACAACAGTGGAAAAAAGGTTTAAGTGTCAAAAGTAACTGGTCTGTAAATTAAGTTTATTTTTGCTTATAACTTTTTAAGCGAATTGACGTGTTGCTGTCCTATGATTCTTCTGTTTATTCTTGTGTGTTTGCACATTTACTTTGGTTAACTGCGTGTAAGACACTCCAACAGCTCCTAAACAGGAAATTAATGCTTCATAAAAAGCCTGAAAAACACTATTACGTGTGATAATTCATCCTCAGTGGGAGACCGTATAACTTCCCAGAATCTCAGGGGACATGCAGAGATAACAAGCTAAGGAAATGGAGGATAGACAACACCTTGCTACACAATCTATAGGACCTTCAGTTTAGGCAAAACTTCAGATAAACATCACATAAAGCTGTCAAAAGACTTTTAACAGCTTTATGTGATGTTATGTAATGAAAGCGTAATAAAAGTGTATTATGGAGGATATTATAGTTTTGTACTGTATGATAAAGTAACTCAATGTAGGTAGATATTATTAATTATCAAATGGTTAGTCATGACTCTAAATTCCAATTGGATGCTCCCTGTTAAATGCCATTGAAAAATTCTGATAAATGCTCACCTGTCAACACACATTCTATATTAAAGTGTTATGTTTTTGTTCCTTGACAATTACAAATTATCAGTTAGGTTAAAAAAAATATTATTTGTTGGAAGAAGTTATTATTATTATTATTATTATTATTATTATTATTATTATTATTATTATTATTATATAATTCAATGGTGTGTGTATATATATATATATATATATATATATATATATATATATATATATATATATATAAAATTAAAAAAGCAATAAGGCACTCAAGGCCATATTTTGTGCTTAAAACGACATACCTAAACTAAAACAGTTGCAGTTTCTGAACCTTTTGAGTTAAAGGCAGAGTTTACCTACCTATTAATAAATGAAACCACAGCTCCTACATAACTAATTTATCATCACATTCATTTTGAAAGCCATATTGTGTCATCACAGAGCTGTACTTTTGTGATCTGTGAAATTGCAGACCTGCTAAAATTGTTGACTTCAAATGATTAATCGCTTGTGTTTCTATTTTTCATTATTCCTAAGTCACCTTGAAAAATGTTTGCTAAATGAATAAATGTAAATGTATTAAAAACATTTTTTACTCTTAGCACTAGTCAAAGTGAGATTTATTCTCATTTTTCACACAGAGCATTGGTGAAAAAAAAGAAGTAGTTTCTTTAAAAAACATGCTGATATTTAACATGCATTAGCATGGGTGTGAATATGTATAATGTATAATTATATATAAAAATAAATTATAACACATTTTATATATCAAATGTTCATAATTTTGTTTTATTGCTCATTACATCTAGTAATAACCTTATTTGCCTTTCAGCAAGTTCATTTTCAAGAGTTAACCGTTTGATCAACAGTTTGCTGAAACTTACACCTATAATTCACACAAAGCACTATGGGTTATGTTATTCTCCTCTCTGAAAATAATAATTAAAAAAAAAAAAAAAAAATTCAAGAAAGGAAAGCTTTTCCCCCTATTCCTGACATTTGTCTGTACCCCTGTGTCCTGTTTCTTTTTATGTTTGTAGTGACCTCCAGACCACTCCTGTGATCAGTACTGTCATGAAAAAGTTCTTTTTCTTCTTCTCTCCAGTGAAGTCTGGGTCACTTGAGGCGTCTATCTGTCGGCTGCCGAGATGTCAGTCACATATTGTAATAATGTTGCCTTCTGAATCAGAATTCTCAGATGAAACAGAATTCTTTGATGGACAGGAGTGTTTTGGGAGTAGGCCACTGAAACTGCTGGTTTAGGTACTCTGAGAATAACGCTGAATAAGTCAGACATGGATAGAGAGTAAAAACGGCAGAAGGAGAAAGAAAAGCTCACTCATAGAAAAGTGAGTGTTTGCGTGCTGAAAATGAATTAAAATTAGTTGTCTTACTTTTATGTAGTATTTTTAGATTTAGGCAATGATGTTAGTTTAGATGTTAGTTAATTTTCTCATCCTCAGGACATCCAAGATGTAGATGAATTTGTTCCTTCATTGGAACAGATTTGGAGAAATTTAGCATTACATCACCTGCTTATCAATGGATCCTCTGTAGTGAATGGGTGCCGTCAGAACGAGAGTCCAAACAGCTGATAAAAACATCACAATTATCCACAAGTAATCCACATGACTTCAGTCCATCAGTTAACATTTTGTGAAGTGAAAAGATGCATGTTTATAATACATAAATTCATCATTAAAATGTTTTTACTGTTGCTTCCTTCTAAAATACGAGTCCTCTATCCATACTATTGCATTCTCCAGTAAAAAAAAAAATGTCTCTTCTGAATACAGAGAAAAATATGTAGATCAAGCCCCATTTACAAGCAACAACAACCAAAACACAAAAGAAAACAAATATGTTGGTGGATTTTGATGTGAGAGGACAACATTAGATGGAGTTTTTCACTCGAGGAAGCGTTATTATTGATTATAAATTGTTATTTTGGCTAGAAGTGACAGTTAAGTTAAAACACCCTATAGATTTGTTTCTTACAAACATGCGGCTCTTCACAATACGTTAATTCGAATGGATCACTTGTGGATTATTGTGATGGTTTTTCAGCTGTTTGGACTCTCATTCTGACAGCACCCATTCGCTACAGAGGATCCATTAGTGAGCAAATGATGCAATGCTAAATTTCTCTAAATCTGTTCTTATAAGGAAATAAATTCATCTACAAATTGGATGGCCTGAGGGTGGGTACATTTTCAGCAAATTTTCATATTTTGGGTGAACTATTCCTTTAATAATTTTGCTTTCTTTTTGCCATTTTTCATTTGCGTGCCTTGAAATGTTCTAGGAATACACCCTTTTGTATGTGAAATGGGATGCAGCGCTGTTTTGCAAGCATTTATTTCAGTGTTGCATGCAGTATAGTTTATTTTTTAACTGTTCTGGTTTAATGATCTGTTGAAATGGTCTCATCTGCCATGAGTTCACATGCAGAAGCACCAAATGAGTTGTTTTTCCAGTGTAGTTTCAACAAATTATCTTTTTAGACTGGCAAAGAATTTTACAGTACATTTTCATAGTTCATTGAACTTTTTTATATCAAAAGATGAAGGAGACAATGATGTGATTACTCTTATGTCCATTGACAAAATGAGAAATGATCAGTCTGTTTCATTTCCTATTTGCTTCCATTATTTAATAGCATGCATTCAGTAGTTTTCAAGAAAGGACTATTTACAGTAAGTATTTCAGTATTTCATTCACTAGCACTTGTTATGCACTTAACACAACTCTGAGTGCAGTGTGTTTTGTTCTCTAATGAATGGCCTCTCTTTTTAAAATCTGTGGATTATTACTCTCGTTACAAGCATGTATGGGAATGTTATGCTTTTGACGTCGAGTGATACTGTGAAACTGTATTCAAGAGAATGCAGAGCCCTTTATAGCCACAATGACACCTATTCATCTCCACATCTAAAACGCTCTTCTCCATCTTCTCGTAATCTCTTGTACATACACACACAGGTTCAGCTCACTTTGGATATATCATTAACACTGCTATTGCACCGTCTACACTCAGCGGCCTGGAAAAAATGATTATGCTAATATAAGATGACACTGCCGAATAGTACCGCTTGTGTGTGCGCTTGCTTGCATGCATGGCTTCATGTGGTTGTGTGTATGAATGAAAAAGCGTGCATGCGGACAACTATGATTATCCATTTGCATTACAGGGTTGAATAGAGAAATGAACAAGGCATATTTAGGTGAACCACTGCAGTACTTTAAAGACAATTTCACTGGAGTTCCACAGGAACAACACTTGACTATAGAACCAACCGGGCATCTCAAATGATATAGCGGGGCTTCCTCTTCAGTCATAATTCATCCACCCCTGAACAGATGGCCCTCTAATCATTGTAGACACCTGCACCTGCTAGACACAACAAACGTTTCAGCACCGTAGACAGCCGGCAATTCACAGAGCATCTCAAGATTGCAGAAGTCATGTGTTTCTGTTCTGCTCTGCTGAACAAAATGAAATTTTCAGTATAAAGATCAGTGGCAGCTGTCTTTGCATCAAACACAAGCTCTGAAAGAGTAAGATAATGAGATATTTGTAAAAACAGGTTGCTTTTTATTAGTAGTTGACTGAAGTGTGGGGGGGGGGTTGTTGGTTGATGCTAATAGAAATGGTGACGGTTGGCTCATATAGAGACAGTATGTATACCTGTGATCTGAAAAGTATTGACACTTTTGCTATGCTTAAAAAAAGTGTTTTTTTGTTGTTTTGCATTATATGATAAACCAAGTGTCTTTTCTTATAAACAAAGTTGGTGGAACACGTCCATAGCTAATGTGATGAACTGTGTTTACTCTGCTAGGACACCTGTGTGAACTTGAAACTTCATACACTTAATAAAAACCACCTTGACACCAGCTGGTTAAAAGTCATTGCAAAAATGTCTAAAAAACCAGTGCAGTTAGTTCTGAGCAAAAGGCAGGTTTGGTATTTTGTATTAAATGACATTCATACATTTTATGTATACAGGTGTTTTATTCATTCATTCATTTATTTATTTTTTCTTTATTTATTTGTAAACATTTTAGGGTATTTAGTGAATATACTGCATAAACACTACTGTTCAAACATTTTGTGAATGGTAAGATTTATAAAAATAAAAAAAAATGAAAATAAATAAGAATGAAAGTGGTCTCTTATGCTCACCAAGGCTGCTTTTATTTGATCAAAAATACAGTAAACAATAATATTGTGAAATTTTAATACAATTTAAAATAACAGTTTTCTATTTTATTATTTTTAAAGTAAAATTTTCAGCAGCAATTACTCCAGTCTTCAGTGTCCTTCAGAAATCATTCTAATGTGCTGATTTGCTGCTCAAGAAACATTTGCTATTTTTATTTATCATTTTGTTATTTGTGCTGCTTAATAATTTTGTGGAAACCATAATACTTTTTAACATACTTTAATAAATAGAAGATTCAAAAGAACAACATTCATTTGAAATATAAATATTTTGTAACATTATAGTCTTCAGTCATTTTTGAGCAATTTAATGCACACAATGGCATCTATGGTTCCACTTTTACCATCCATGGAATCTTTCAATTTCCTAAAAGGTTCTTTATAGTGGAAAAACGTTCTATTTTTCAGACTAAAATAATGTTTATTTTAAGAACTTTTTAGAACTGAAAAGATTCTTTGGGGAACCAAAAACTGTTCTTTTATGACATTCCTGTGAAAACCCCTCTTGGAACCTTTATTTTTAGAAGTAGTGTATAAAACTGACATTAGAAGTAATAGTAGTAGTAATATGTTTTTTCTACTTGAAATTCACAAAAGATATTTGAGAACACAAAATGTGCATTACCATTATAGAAAATGCTGTTAACCTCAAAACAGCTGATTAATAACTGGTGTGATAGTCTTCTACCGCTTTTAGAGTCTCTCGTCTTGATGTCTCTCCAATCATCCTGACAGAGTGAGAGAGAGAGAAAAGGAACAACGGAGCAGGCTATCAGGATCTAGCTAGCCTTCAGGGAGACAACCCCCGCCTCCTTGATATTATGGACTATTCTCATGCAGGACAGACTGTACCATGTCAGACAGTGAAGACTGCACTGGAAGTTTTAGGCCTAATGAGGAAAAAACCTGCCACTGTCCCCTGTGAGGCATTTCTGGTAACAACGGAAAACTTGTTTGATGGAGGAGTCATTAAACCTCTACATGTCATCACCTGTTTTCACTTCTCTACATACAGTGCTACCTCTCGCTTTCTCTCTACCTCCCAGCAACTGTCTTCCACTCCCTAACACCCACCCGCTGAATCGTCCCCTCCCCTCCACTCCCCTCCACGCTGCGCTCTCTGTGGGCTGTGGACAGTGGTGTCATGGGCAAAGCGCCACACAAGACCTTTGCCAGGTAATTGAGTCTTCTAGCTAACACCACTAATTTGTGAAGCTCTGCTCTCCCCAGCAGTTACCCGAGAGACAAAAAAACAGAGGGAGGGAGAAGGAGAAAATAACTGGCCTGAGTACAATATGTTAATTGGTTTCCTTTAGGTGATCAGATCAGGAAAAGGTTATTGCTCGTTTTGAAATATTCTGTGGAGAGCGTCCGTGTTGTTACTAAAACTATCACAGTTTTCCTTTTATTATTTTAATAATTTATTATTATTATTATTATTATTATTACACTTGTTGCATGATACCAAGTAAGGAAATATATCAGCATGATCAAGCTATTAATATATTAAAGTGTGATCATCACTGATGTAGTCATTTTACATGTGAGTGGCTTTTGAGGCGTACAAATGTTCATGAATCCTTTTTGGTAATACTGAATTCTTATTTCTTATTTATTAATTATATTTCATCTATGAGATTGATGAAAACTTTTAATGCCATTTATTTGGTTTGATTCATTGTGTTCTGGTTATTTTTTTATTTTTATTTTTTATTCAGTTAGTTAGTTAGTTAGTGATATTTCAAATCACTTTTCCCAAGCCTAAACTTTAAATGATAAATAGTAAATGTAAATATTACAAAATAAAACATTTAAATGTAAATGATAAATTTAATTTTTAAAAGGAATGTCATCATTTAATCAATACAAATATTTGTATAATTGTATTTTGCAACTAAATTTATTGTCAGTTTTATTTTTTTTTTTTTATGCCTATTATTTATACAGGATAATACAGTATATAATATTTAAATAATAATATTTAATTCATATCATATTTTATGTATTAAAATTATACAAAAGTTGATTCAGAAATATATTTATGTTACTAAAGCAGTGCAAATATGTATTTTTATTTATTTTTATTTTTTTTATGTTGCCTTCAATTAAATAGTTTAGCAGTAATTAAACACAAATATTTGACTGCAGAATGTCATGTCCGACCAATCAGAATCAAGTATCCCAGGGAGCCGTATAATAGTAAGGACACATCACAACTTTTCTAATTATGGTGGAGTGAAATATCATGCTGTTATTTCTTAATTTTATCCCTGTATCTGTCTGACTCTGTAATCAGTCTAATGACTCCATGAGTCCTGTCTCATGACTCTGGAGGGGCCTCTCACGGCTTCTTAGCTACTGATGAACTCTGGGGTCGACGTCCTCAATCAGCTACCGTAAGCCAGTGTCATTCAGAGAGATGGGTTCCTTCTTCTGGCTTTTCTGCAGTTTATGATGACAAAATGAGAGTCGGCCTGAGATTCACAGTGGAAAAAGTGGGTATGTTCCAAAACCTAGTGACCTTCTTTATATGCTGTATAATAACCCTTGTGCTCTGCTGAAAATCATTTAACTAATTTGATGTTCCTGGTCAAAATGACCAGCCTTTTAAAAATTGCTTGTAAATCTCTTATTATGCTATGTTATTACTAAATCTTGGATTTGATCCTTTTGTAAACCTGTTATCTTTCAGTTGAATCCCTGTGATCAATCAGTTCCTAATACTGAATCCAATATTTGTTAAAAAAAAAAAATATTGCATTGCATGATGGGGGAAAAAATCTCCAAAAAAGTACAAAAATTAAATGTGTGTGTGTGTGTTTAAATACAATATATAATTTTAATATATTTGATATATTTTTAAAATGTATTTATTTATTTATTCATTTACTTAGTCATTTATATATTTATTTTGATTATAACCTGTGAAATAATAACATTAACACAACCTGAGGGTTAAGGTATCATAGATATCTTTTTTTTTTCTTTTTTTTTTTTTTCCAGTATGACTGAATCAAACTGTTTTCATTAGCTTAAAAATTGAAATTAATTTTTAATGGTTAGAGCAAGATCCAGCTCTCAGGGTTTTGAAACAAAGCCTAAATAACAATGTCAAGCAGACAGACAATCGTATTACAGACACAACGAGCAAGAGAGAGAGAGAGAGAAAGCCAGATGTAGTACATTCTTATTGTATATATGAGAAAGTGCAAGAGCATATGAAAGAGCACAGAGCACTATGAGAATTCTCGTCTAGAGAGTTACTGAAACTTTAATTTTGCTCTCTAATCAGGGATGAGTTATTTCATCTTTTGACGCTCACTCTCCCCAATTCACACCATAGCAGTGAGAAGCACCTATTCAGTTACAGTGCAATAACAATGCCAAGCCAAGTGTGAACTGCATCATGGGTAAGTGGGTAAAGAGCTATTTCAGCCCTCTGTGTTAGTGACACTTCAGCCAAAGCTCCATCACATCAGTCAGAGCTGAGATAATGAAGTCTGAAGGGGAAGGATGGAAGCGATGCTGGCTTTTAGTTCTGAAGCAGCAACCAAGTGCCTTCATCATGGGCCGTATTCACATTCTCTGCCTTGCTCTTGCTTTTACTCTTTCTCTCTCTCTTTCTCTCTGACAGACCGTCTATTCGTTGATCATTTGTCATGTGCTGTAAGACGCTATGAAGTGTTGATGTCAGAGATTTTGTAAGGAAAAAAGCGAGCTAGAACAAGTCATGAACTGACAGTCAGAATATTATATTTAGAGATTTTTTGATAGAGGTTTATGAACAAAACAGCTCCATTAAGTCAGATTTCATGATTTACTCTTTGTTCATTTAATCTATCACAGTAATTAGAGACAAAGCGACTATTTTAGACCTTGATCTAACTGATGTTTGCTTATATTTCAAGCTCAGCTTTGCAGGGTTTGATTTATGATATTCTGAGTGCTGTTGGTTGGCAGAGTTGAAGAAATGATGGCGAATTATCTCAGAAACAGTCATCATCTTTAAGTCTAACTATTCTAAATACTGGTTGAGAGATATTGCCTCACGTCTGTATTTTTTCTAGCTATTATGCTTTAGAATTTATTCTTCAAACTGCTGAAGTTTAAATCCATGATTTTGCCTGCAGGCACAGAAGTGAAATGCATTTTAAAAACTGACAGATCAACCGGTGAATAGGTGGAGAGAAAGACAACACGGCAGATAGAGAAAGATTTTCCATCTTTTCTTAACTATAAATAAATTTATCATGAACATCGCTAGTGAGACAACAGCTCTCTTAGAACAGAAACTCAGGTATACTTGAAAGTAAACAGTGCCCTCTCTGGTAGGTTTTGGTATTTTTCTACACTCTGTGTGTCCCCAGATGATGTTCATTAAAAAAATAGCATCACAATATCATTTTATTTAATCAATGAAATCATTAAAAAATCTGAATGTGTTGAAGCACTACTGAAGATGAGAGAAAAGCTTCAACGAGTGCAATACATTGTTGTAAATGCGAGAAATTACATATTCTGCATGTGAGGTTGCATCAGGGATTAAAACAGATTTTATATTTGAGCAAACTTAGATTTTGCAACATCACACATAATTAAGATCCAACGCGTATAAATAAGAATGCAATTATAGAATTAACAAGGCAGTAAGGTCTTTTTTCCCGAGAGCTCATTAGAGTTTGTCTTTCTGTGTGTTTGTGTGTGTATTCAGGGTAAATTGTGGCACACAGCACCAACAAACACAATTATATCATATAGTTAATAGTTTAAGCAACACCAACATAGAAGAGGGCATAAATACCTACAGTAAGTGGTGTTAATTGGTCTATATGTCAGGCAGTTACAACACTTTTCTCTTAGTTGGTCCCATCTATCTACTTAAGAAGCCACAGTTAATAAGACATTCTCACTGAAATGCAGAGATCAGCATGAGAAAGTCATGCAGATATTAAAGATCATCTCATCTTCTTATGCTTCCTCTGCTTTTTTCGTTATATGTTAAAATATTAATGGGATGATAATTTCCTTAACCTCATATGCATGTGCATGGGAGTGTCTCTATCAAATAATTTATTAGACTCACAGTGCAGAGTGTGCATGCATGCACACACACACATACACACACACAATATGCAATATATAAAGTATCATTCTATAGCTCTCTCTCTCTCTCTCTCTCTCTCTCTCTCTCTCTCTCTCTCTCTCTCTCTCTCTCTCTCTCTCTCTCTCTCTCTGGATAATAACCATGGCTGTGGGGTTTGAAATGATCCTCTAAACTGTGAGCCATCAGCAGTTTAGAACACATTCTTTAATGCAGGAAGTAATAAAGTAGCACAGTCTATACAAATGTGCTTTACTTCACATCATGAAAAAGAAAGTTGGCAGGATATTAATGTTCATTTTACATTTACAGTTTTATTCTCTGCTCTAGTGTTGGAGAGTAAAAGTAATACTTTTATACAGCAAGGATTCATTAAATTGATCAAAAGTGACATTAAATGCTTTTATAAGAATCATATTTCAAATAAATATTGTTCTTTTGAACTTTCTATTCATCCAAGAGTCCTGGAAAAAAAACAAACAAACAAAAAAATGTATCACAGTTTTCTCAAAATATTAAGTTGCACACCTGTTTTCAACACTGATTAAAAAATAAAAAAAAATAAATAAATAAATGAAACATTCTGAAGGACAATTTGACACTTATGAATGTAATAATGGCTGCTGAAAATTTAGCTTTGCCATCACAGGAACGTATTACATTTTAAATGTATTATATTTGATAACACTTTAGTATAGGTACAAATTCTCAGTAACTACAACCCAGATTCCGGAAATGTTCGCATGTTTTTTTTTAAATTTGAATAAAATGAAAACTAAAAGAATTTCAAATCACATGAGACAATATTTTATTCACAATAGAACAAATCTCATGCAAATCTCATCATCTACAGTGCATAATATCATCAATAGATTCAGAGACACAGAAGAAATCTCTGTGCGTAAGGGACAAGGCCGAAGACCTTTGTTGGATTTGATCCTTTTTTGATCCTTTGTTGGATACCTTTGTTTGTCTTCAGGCCCTCAGACGAAACTGCATCACTCATCGGCATGATTCTGTCATTGACATTACTAAATGGGCCCAGGAATACTTCCAGAAACCACTGTCGGTAAACACAATCCGCCGTGCCATCTGCAGATGCCAACTAAAGCTCTATCATGCAAAAAGGAAGCCATATGTGAACATGGTCCAGAAGCTCCATCGTGTCCTGTGGGCCAAGGCTCATTTAAAATGGACTGTTTCAAAGTGGAAAAGTGTTCTATGGTCAGACGAGTTCAAATTTGACATTCTTGTTGGAAATCACGGACGCCGTGTCCTCCAGTCTAAAGAGGAGGGAGACCTTCCAGCGTGTCATCAGCGTTCAGTTCAAAAGCCAGCATCTCTAATGGTATGGGGGTGCATAAGTGCATACGGTATGGGCAGCTTGCATGTTTTGGAAGGCACTATGAATGCTGAAAGGTATATAAAGGTTTTAGAGCAACATATGCTCCCCTCCAGACGACGTCTATTTCAGGGAAGGCCTTGTTTATTTCAGCAGGACAATGCAAAACCACATACTGCAGCTATTACAACAGCATGGCTTCGTAGTAGAAGAGTCCAGGTGCTGAATTGGCCTGCCTGCAGTACAGATCTTTCACCTATAGAAAACATTTGAAGCATCGTTAAATGAAAAATACGTCAAAGACGACCACGAACTCTTCAGCAGCTGGAAACCTATATCAGGCAAGAATGGGACCAAATTCCAACACCAGAACTCCAGAAACTCATAACCTCGATGCCCAGATATCTTCAAACTGTTTTGAAAAGAAGAGGAGATGCTACACCATGGTAAACATGCCCCCGTCCCAAATATTTTGAGACCTGTAGCAGGCATCAAATTTGAAATGAGCTCATTTTGTGCATAAAATTGTAAAAATGTCCTAGTTTAAACATGTGTTATGTTATCTATGTTCTATTGTGAATAAAATGTTGGCTCATGTGATTTGAAATTATTTTAGTTTTCATTTTATTCAAATTTAAAAACCGTCCCAACATTTCCAGAATTTGGGTTGCAGTTGCTTATTAGCATGCCTGTTATTAAGTTAATTGGCAATTGTCTATTTATTAGTACTTATAAAGCACATATTCTGGTGACCATCTTCTACATCCCTAATTCTACCCAATACCTAAACTTAACAACTACCTAACTAACTATTAATAAGCAGTAAATTAGTGGTTTATTGAGGCAAAAGTTGTAGGTAATGGTTTGTTTATGGCGAGAATTGGACCTAAACATAAAGTGTGACCAAACAGTTATGTAATAATATTTATTTTATATAGTTATTTCACAATCCTGTGAATATGTTTTAGTGGTTGGAGGACAGAATGAAAATGAAAATATTCAATTTCTACATTAGTTCCATCACTACATTTTCTACATTAGTCTTGAATTTGCTCTACATGATTAGACATGGCATTATGGTGCATTTTAAGTCTGTTTCCTCAGGAGATACTGCTTGTCATTGCCTGACTGGGCAGCAAAGCCGTAGGTTTTGGACACAGTCAAAATAGCTTCCCCTGAACTGTCTATTCGTGACCACGAGTTCTGAATTAGCTTGCAGTGCCGACTTTAACTGATGTATTAGCTGCAGATGTATTGCCCTTTAGAGTAGTTGAGTTATCTGGCATATTGTTTTACCCTCATAACTAACCAGCACTTAAATGTTTGTGTTCTATCTGGCTTTCTATAAAGGTCAGCAGATGTTCTAGCGTTAGTGTGTCAGAATATTCTGGGCAGCCACATTATGCAGTCATGTTGTCAGGGGTTACTGGAAAGTGTGATTTTTTTACTTTTAGACATCCGCAAGACAACTTGTTAGAGTTACAAAATGTGTGAGATTGCAAACATGTAAAACAGTCCACATTTATAAACCAAAGACTTTGAATTTGCTGCTTTTAAAATATAGTAACTGTTTGATGAAGCAAACAAGGGCTGTTAAATAGAGATTAACTCTCTAAACAAATATGTCTGTGTAATTTGATATGAGAAGACTTTTTCCACGGGAGCAAGCGCTATTTTGAATTGGTATTTTGGCCAAAAGCAACATTTGTTTTAAATCCTTCATGATGGATTTTTTTTTTTTTTTTTTTTTTTTTAATTCATGTCACAAAACGTTAACTGATGGACTAGAGTCCTGTGGATTAATTATGGATTATTGTGATGTTTTTGGACTCTCATTCTGACGGCACCCATTCACTGCTGAGGATCCATTGGTAAATTTCTCCAAATATGTTCTGGTCAAAAAAAAGAAAAAAAAAAAAACATTTTGACATTTTCAACAAAGTTTTATTTTTTTGGTGAGCTCTATACCTTTAAGCATTGAGTTTTAACATTGGAGTCTGTGAGATACAGTTGAGATATAATGGAGGGTAATGACAGATTTCTGAAAAATGCCTTGACGTACTCTCCAGGAGGAGTCATGAGAAGCGCAATCAACACCACCCCCACCTCCTACCACACTCTCTTGCCTGTTTCCTAGGGTTGATTTAGTTATTATGGGCTCTTTCTCCTTCATTCCAGTGTCATTGCACACAGATTAGTGTCATTGCACACAGATTAGATCATATATCAGCAAATCAATCCATCAAGGATGTTTTTTTTTTTTGTTTTTTTTGATGTGACTTGCTACTGCCATCTGTTGAAGTCTTTTGTGTCCTCTGGACTATATTTCACACCTTTTAGTTTTGTCTCTAAAATTCTATATAGTTTACCCTCTATATATATATACAGTGCCCTCCAAAATTATTGGAACAGTAAAGACAAAATTGCTCTGTTGGCTGTGGAGTCAAGACATTTACAAATATGATTAAAAGATGAATATGAGACAAAACTACAGAATGTCACATTTTATTATTGGATGATTCAACACATACATGTTTTACCAGCTAAGAAGTTCAGCACTTTTAAAGTTTCATCCCCCTATCTGATGTGAGCATAAGTATTGGAACAGTTGCTTCACAGTTCTTTCTAAGTGATCAGCTGTGTCCTGTTGCATTCATTCTTCAGATATTAAAAGCAGGGAATGTGTCGTATCAGTTATATCCATTACTTCTGCATTCTGAATCTTGCATTCGATGATGACACACACAAACCAGGATGAAGATGAGGGAGCTGACTTTGAGAGAAAAGCAAGCAATTGGATCTAAAAGAAAAGAGGAAGTCAATTAGAGCTATAGCAAAAACAAAGGGCATGGAGAAATCAAGAGTTTGGAAACCACCAGCGACACCAGCAACCAACAACTACCTGATCGCCTGAGAAAACAACAGTAGTTGATGACAGACAAATCATAAAAGCTGTGAAAATTAACTCTAAAAGACATGTCTGTAAAATCACCAACAGCTTCCAGAAAGCTGGGGTGATGCTCTGACAATCTACTGTCCTCAGGAGAATTTGACACAGAATTACAGATGCTACACAGCAAGATGCAAACCTCTGACCAGCACCAAAAATAGAAAGGCAAGATTAGAGTTTGCAAAAAAGCACAAAGGTGAGCCAGAAGAGTTTTGGAACTGTGTTTATGGACCGATGAGACAAAGATGAACCTTTATCTAAGTGATGGGAAAGCAAAAATGTGGAGAAAAAAAGGGAACTGCAAAAGATCCCAAGCATACAGCCTCATCTGTAAAGCATGGTGGAGGTGGTGTCATGGCATGGGCATGTATGGCTGTCTCTGGAACAGGCCCTCTCAACTTTACTGATGACTTAATGTATGATGACAGTAGTAGAATGAATTTGGAAGGGTACAAAACCATCTTGCCTACCAATATTCAAGAAAATGCCACCAGATTCATTGGGAAGTGCTTCATATTGCATCGGGACAATGACCCTAAACACCCTGCCAGTTCAGTCAAGGAATTTATAAGGGCAAAGAAATGGAAAGTCTTAGATTGCCCAAGTCAATCTCCAGATTTAAACCCAATTGAACATGAATTTCACCAGCTGAAGAGGAGAGTAAAGGCAGAAACTCCCCAAAACAAACAACAATTGGAATTGGCTGCATTAAAGGCTGGGAGAATTATTTCAAAGGATGAGACCAAGAGTCTGGTGATGTCTATGGGTCACAGACTCACTGCTGTGATTGTGCGCAAGGGATCTGCAACTAAATAATAGCTTTTAATCTTTTATATCTGCCTTATGTTCAACTGTACCAATACTTTTGCTCACATCAATGAGTGGGATGAACTTTAAAAGTGCTGTTCTTTTTATTTGGTACAACATGTATGTGTTGAAACGACTAATAATAAAATGTGACATTCTGTAGTTTTGTCTCATATTCATCTTTTAATCATATTTGCAAATGTCTTGACTCCACAGCCAACAGAGCAATTTTGTCTTTACTGTTCCAATACTTTTGGAATATATGTCAGTATTGTGTATGTCTTGTCTTGTGTTTCCCCTGTCATGCCCATATTTGGTCCTTCTTGTTCCTGTCATCGTCTAGTTTCATTGTTTGATTATTTCCCAGGTGTGTTTAGTTAATTACTATGTGTATTCCTGCCTGTTCAGTTCATTTTCGTCTGGTCTACTCGTTACCCCCGGTGTTCCTGTGTGTCATTCCTGCCTTGTCTTGCCGTGCCTTGCCTTGCCTTGCCTCGCCTTGCCTCGTCTGTCATTTGGATTTAATTAAAGACTGTATTTTGAGTTATTCCTCGTCTCCTCGCTTCCCTCGTGTGTGCACCGTGACAGAAGACCAGACCGAAACCGAAAGTGAGCGACGTCTTTTTCACCATTTTATTTTTCCATTTTGGAAAGTCTTTTTTTTTTTTTGGTTTGCTCCTGTGTTGTGTTTTCCCCACCGCAGCTTTGTAAGTCACCGCTTGACTCTCCCGCTCTAGCCCGCGGATCACCCATGAATGCCGCTGTCCGCGGCTCACCCAAGTCTGTCGGCCGCCGCTCACTCACCCCACGCCGCCTTCCGCGGCTCACCTCATGCTGCAGCCCGCGGCTCACCCAGGCACGCCACTGTCCGCGGCTCACCCAAGCCGCCATCCGCGGCACACCCAAGCGAGCCGTCCGTTCGCTGACTCATGCCTGCCGGCCGCCGCTGACTCAAGCCCGCCGACCGCCGTTCCCAGCCTGACCGGAGTCTAGACTTTTTAAGGTACTGTGTACATAGGAACAGTTTTAACCCAGTCATGTCTTGTCGGTCTTGTCCACGGAGACTCGTCGAGGGCAGGCGTCTCCTCTAGTCATGGAGGCCATTCCCAGCCGCCTGCCCCCCTGTCGTTGAAGTGGAAGCGGTTGCTGAGGGACCCTGTGAAGGCCCCTGACTCCACGTCCAGCCCAGGGAGGGCTGTGGATCTTCCAGCATGCCCTAATGTAGCCTAACCTTCCGAGCTTAGCCCACGGAGGGCTTCCTGTTCCTGTGGATTGTCTTGTCCTGTGGTTTGCCTTGTCCTGTCCTGTGTTTGTCTCGTCCACGGAGGGCACCTGTTCCCGAGTGTTTCCCACGGAGGGCACCTGTTCCCGAGTATCGTCCATGGATGGCTCATGTTCCCATGCTCAGTCCCATGGGGGCTCCAGTTCCAGAATTAAGCCCGTATGTTCCCCCAAGGAATTTGGGGGGGGGTGGGTACAAAGGGGTCCTGGCAGTAGTGGCCAGGCCGACCACCTGCCATGGCCTCCAGAGCTCCCAGCTCCGCCTAGACCCCCTGTGATCCCTGATCTGCCATGGCACCCAGTTCCTGTCTGTTCCGTCCTGGAGGCTCCCCGTCCTGTTATTCTGTCTGTGTCTGTGTTGAGGGACCTCCAAAGCACACACCCCCCCTCCCTGGTGGTACTGTTACGGCGTGGGTCATGCCTTCCGGGAGGGGGGAGTAATGTCAGTATTGTGTCTGTCTTGTCTTGTGTTTCCCCTGTCATGCCCATATTTGGTCCTTCTTGTTCCTGTCGTTGTCTAGTTTGATTGTTTGATTATTTCCCAGGTGTGTTTAGTTAATTACTATGTGTATTTAATTCCTGCCTGTTCAGTTCATTTTCGTCTGGTCTACTCATTACCCCCGGTGTTCCTGTGTGTCATTCCTGCCCTGTCTTGCCATGCCTTGCCTTGTCTGTCATTTGGATTTAATTTAAGGACTGTATTTTGAATTATTCCTCGTCTCCTTGCTTCCCTCGTGTGTGCACCATGACTATATATATATATATTTTTTTTTTTTTTTCAGTATATTTTTTAAGCATGCATTTCAGTTCATGCATTATTTAGTAATCAAACCAAGAATTTTGCCATAGCTAGTGTCATGCTCTGTTTGAGCTAGATTTTTTTTTTTTTTTTTGATTCTCAGACAATTTTCTTTTTCCAGTCTTCACCAAAATTGGGTCAGATCATTCTTATACAGGAATGACTGAATGGATTTTTGATTTTCATCCCCATTCCCTATTAAAACTGTAATAAATTTGACAGCAAGGCCACCGTTAAGGGAGGCTATATTTTTTGTATGCTGTTACGTATTGAAATGTAATATATATTGTACCATGGCCTGATGGTCCTCATGAAGTTTCATGATTATGCTAAAGCTGTAAAAAAGGTTAAATCACTCTAATAGCCTAAAATTGTGATTATCTGACTCTTTCAGTCATGCTTAATGTGGATCTCTGCCATTCCAATTCCTGGCCTCATAATTATTATGGGCTGTATTTTATTATTGTATCTTGTTCAAGGGCCAAGGGCCATGGCATCTTCCCCAGATGAACTGTTTGGCTCAAACTACTTCCTCCCACTGAATCCTGAATACATTTTGAATATTCAATGACCTTTAAAACTCTCCCAATTCAGCTTGTAGGTTTTTATATTCTCTTGCACATGCTTGCCTGATTGACAGCATTGATCTGCGAGTGATTGTGAATGGTTGTTGGTGGCTAAGGAATTTTTTTTTCTCTCTTACACTTTTCCGAAGTCAGAATATTTACATCTATCAAAGGCGTCTACATTGAAAATTTAGAATATATCAGCATGCAAAAACAGGTCAATAGAATCTGAAATGCATGGTTGAACTGCTGTCCTAGTGTAGGAACTGACCGGTCATGAAGTTCAAAAATTATTCAGAATTCACAATTTGACTGTCAGTAATTGCTTCATGTCAAAACTTCTTAATTCTTGTCCTGCTTTTTGAACGCAGGTTCTTTTTTCTTCTTTTCTTTTTGCAAACCCATTCAAACCCTCCAACCCCTTTTTTTCCCCGGTGACAGTCAGAAAGAACGAGTGAATGTGAATGTGTCTGTTTGAGTCCTCTTCGTCACTCTTTTGGCTTTCACTCTTTCTCACAGCCTGAAGCTCATACTCTTTCTTGAAATATGTGAACAGGGACAGGTGACAGAGTATGGAGCACCAGTTTAGTGTTAGACTAAGACATTTCAGTACAACTGAAATACAAATGAAAGTAAGAAACTAGCTTAAGGAAACTTAAGGTAAATAATTTTATTCTTTTAATCATTCTTTCCGCTCATATTCGATCTGTCTGTCTGCCTCTGCTGCTCTCAGGCAATTGAAGAGAAGTTTCCGGCAAAGAGTGTGGACAAGTACATAACCTATTCTGCACAGGCTGAATTTAAAGATTACCAATGCTGAGGAAATACATCATGTTACACCAGAGGAAATATTTGATTAAATTTGCCTAGAAATGGATTCACTTGTGCTTCACAAATGGAAGCGAGGGCACGCGACAGGGATTTGATAAATGAGTTCCCTTTGCCCAAGTCTTGAAAGACAGATTCTTGGTGAGCTTACAAATGTGGATGTCAGAATATGATCTTTGCCACTTAGCTCTGCGGTTTGCAACATATCTCAGTCACAATGCTTTGACTGACATGTTCTGCATGTAAAGTGCTTTCTTTGGGTTTTCCTTTTTATGCAGGTGAAAAACATAAATATTTATCATGGTGTGTTTGTTTTTGTCAGCTATAAACTTTCTATGCTTTATATGCTTTTTCTTTACTATTCAGACTAATTCACTTCATTGAATGTACTTTAATTTACATTTTAGTTTTATATTCATACAGACATTTACTTTGTCTACCAAATCATTTAAGTATAAGACTTCTGATTTCTCTTCATCTTAAATCTCATTGTTGTAATTGTGTTTCTTCGAAGAATACAATAACAGAAATAATAATAATAATAATAATAATAATAATAATAATAATAATAATAATAATATAATTAAATGTTATAATTTGTAATAATTTTCTATTGTTATTAGCATTATTTTCAATCTAAAGTGTGAAAATAAAATAAAATAAATAAATAAATAACATTCATTTTTCATGCTATTACTTTTAAAAATACTGGCAGTTTTAGTTTTCTAAAGATCTACTCAAGATATAAATGTATATTTTGTCTACCAACCAAAGTATAAGACTCCTGATTTCTCTTTTGATGACAACTTAATCTTAATTCTCAGTTTTAGTTGATTTCCTTTCAAGAATGCAAGAATAAATAAATACATAGTTTTAGCATGATTCTTTATAAAATGCAAACAAATAAACAAACAATGCTCCCTGTCTTGCATCTGAAAAACATTCAATTTTATACTAACAATATTCAAGAATATTCTGCTGACAAAGTACTAAATATGCTTTCATGACTGGATAGTAATGGAGAGAGAAGGACAGAGATAGAGAGAGAAAAAAAATGGTTTTGTACTGTTCAACATAGGGGTTGTGGACATTTTGGCTGGCACTGAGAAACTAAAGTATAACGGAAATGTCAGCTGGGCTTTCAAACAGACACACATTCTATAATCTGTAGAGTCTTTGATTACAGGGAATCTTTTTTCCTTCAGACTACATTATCTCAGCTCTGACTGGTGCAATGAGCTTTGTCTGGAGAGTCACTTGCACAAAGTACTGAAATGACACTGTAACCACTTACCGATGATGCAGTTCACACCAGTGATGACACTGTTATTGTCACTCAAACTGAATAGATTCTTATCTGGTTGTTAATAATGGGAAGAGAAGGGAGAAACATTAAACAACTTGTTGCACATAAATTGGGATAAAGACTTCTCACAGCAAAAAACAAACAGATAATATTGCATCCTGTTGGATATTTGAAGATGATAATTCAGAATTTAGCTTCAATTCAAATATTTTCCTTTTTAGGCAAACGAAGAAGAAGAAGAAGAAGAAGAAGAAGAAGAATCCTGCATCCTAACAAGATGGCGGCGCGTGCACACGCTGCGGCTTCTCTCTCTCCCGACAGAACGGTGTTTTCGTGTTTGTTATCTTGTAAATCGAAGTGTTTTTGTACGTCTTCGTCGCGTCTATCTGTCTTTAAACGCGCATACAGTCGTGAGTTTCTGCTCGACGTCGGCAGAACCACATTTTTAGAGTTAAACCTCGCGCACGCCGAAGAGCTGCGGGACCTCGGTCTGCTCCGGAGGCCTACAACATCACCGACCCCCACTGCTGCATCTCGCCCAGAGCGGAGGCGCCACAAGCGGCGCGAGAGGAAGCAGAAGAGGGGTAAGCGCGGAGGTATCCGGGCTAGGCTAGCGGCTAACCCACACAAGCCAGCTATCCCCACCATCGTACTGGCTAACGTACGCTCTTTAGACAATAAACTGGACTACATCCGACTACTACGCTCAACTCAGAGGACTGTAAGAGACTGCTGTGTTTTTGTTTTCACGGAAACATGGCTCAACAACAGCGTTCCGGACTGCGCCATTCAGCTCGACCAGCTAACATGCTATCGAGCGGACAGAGCTCTCGTCGAGGGAGGTAAGACCCGCGGCGGCGGGCTTTGTGTTTACATTAATGACGCGTGGTGCCGCGACGCTGTTGTGGTCTGCAAACACTGCTCGCCCCTGGTGGAGTTTATGATTATTAAGTGCCGGCCATTCTATCTACCGAGGGAATATACAGCCATACTGCTCGTTACTGTATACATCCCTCCCAGCTCCAACAACAACATCAGGAGTGAGGCACTGAATAAACTGTATCAGCACATCAGTGAGCAGCAGACAGCCCACCCAGATGCTTTTCTCATCTCAGCTGGGGATTTCAACCACGCAGACTTAAAGAGTGTGTTCCCAAAAATACAACAACACGTAGACTTTCCAACACGAGGAAACAACACTCTGGACTTTGTTTACACCACCCAGAGAGGAGCTTACAAGGCCCTTCCCCTCCCCCATCTTGGCACCTCAGACCACATCACTGTCATGCTAATGCCTGCATACAGACCGATCGTTAAAGTCACCAAACCAGTTCACAAACAGATACAAGTGTGGCCGAATGGGTCGTCAGAGGCACTTCAAGACTGTTTTGACACCACTGACTGGAATATGTTTAAGCAGGCTGCCACATACAATAACACCACAGACCTCCAAGAGTACTCAGAGTCTGTCACTGCCTACATCACCAAGTGCATTGAGGATGTAACGGTCACAAAGACCATCACTGTCCGGGCCAACCAGAAGCCGTGGATGACAGGGGAGGTCTACAGACTCCTGAAGGCTCGGAACGCTGCCTTCAGAGCTGGAGATGAGGTGGGCCTGAGGACAGCTAGGGCCAATCTATCCCGCGGCATCAGAGAGGCTAAGAGACAGTACTCCAGGAGGGTAGCCCATCGCTTCAGCGACAGCGGGGACACTCGGAGCCTGTGGCAGGGGATTCAGACCATTACGGACTATAAGTCCCCACCGCGCACCTGTGACAGCACCATCCCCCTGCTGAACGAGCTGAACGCCTTCTTCGCTCGCTTTGAGGCACAAAACAGCACCACTGCAGAGAAGACCCCACCTCCTCCCGGCGACCAGGTGATGACGCTGTCCCCGGACAGCGTGAGGAGATCCCTCAGCAGGATCAATGCACGCAAAGCCCCGGGTCCTGACAACATTCCTGGTCGTGTACTGAGAGACTGTGCAGCGGAACTCACTGATGTCTTCACAGACATTTTCAACATCTCGCTGAGTCAGGCTGTTGTCCCCACATGCTTCAAGGCTACCACCATTATTCCAGTCCCGAAGAAGCCATCTCCATCCTGCTTCAATGACTACCGTCCAGTCGCACTTACTCCGATCCTCATGAAGTGCTTTGAACGGCTAGTCATGCATCATATCAAGTCTGCCCTCCCCCCCTCCCTGGACCCCTTCCAGTTTGCATATCGGTCCAACCGCTCGACCGATGATGCCATCGCCACTGCCCTCCACTCAGCACTCACACATCTGGACAAAAAAGACTCGTACGTCAGAATGCTGTTCATAGACTTCAGTTCAGCATTCAACACAATCATCCCTCAACAGCTCATTCACAAACTGGTCCAGCTGGGGCTCAACACCTCGCTGTGCAACTGGCTGTTGGACTTCCTGACTGGGAGACCTCAGGCAGTACGGGTCGGCAGTAATACATCCAGCACCATCACACTTAACACAGGGGCCCCTCAAGGATGTGTGCTGAGCCCCCTCCTCTTCACTCTGCTGACCCATGACTGCACACCGTCACACAGCTCCAACCTCTTCATTAAGTTTGCGGACGACACAACTGTGGTGGGTCTCATTAGTAACAGAGATGAGACAAACTACAGGTGCGAGGTGAGCCGCCTGGCCGGGTGGTGCAGTGACAACAATCTCTCTCTGAATGTGGAGAAGACGAAGGAGATTGTTGTTGACTTCAGGAGAGTGCACACTCAGCATGCTCCTCTGACCATAAACGGTGCGACCGTGGAAAGAGTGAGCAGCACCAAGTTCCTGGGTGTGCACATCACAGAGGACCTCTCCTGGACTGACAACACCGCAGCACTGGCCAAGAAAGCACAGCAGCGTCTCTACTTCCTCCGCAAACTGAGGAGAGCCAGAGCCCCGGCCCCCATCATGTGCACCTTCTACAGAGGCACCATCGAGAGCATTCTAACGAGCTGCATCACTGTGTGGTATGGCGCCTGCAATGCGTCCTGCCGCAAGACACTCCAACGCATAGTGAGAGCAGCTGAGAGGATTGTTGGTGTCTCTCTCCCCTCCCTCCAGGACATCTACAACACCCGTCTCACCCGCAAAGCCCTCTGCATTGCGGGTGATCCCACCCACCCGACACACAGCTTCTTCAGTCTGCTGCCATCAGGAAGGAGACTGCGGAGTCTCCAGGCCAGGACCAGTAGACTGAAGGACAGCTTCATTCATCAGGCTGTCAGGAAGCTGAACTCCCTCCCGACCTTGCCCCCCCTCCCCTCTTTTGCCCCACGCACCACTGAACTCTGACCCCCCCCTCCCACTTACACACTGTGACCCGCACCAGTCACTTAGTGCACCACTGGACTGCCCACTACCTCAGTCAGTATTGAACTGACCCCACTCAACTACCTCTTCTGTCACTTTAAACAACCTGATAAGCTATTTTTGCACTACACTCTTTATATCTGCACAGTTTTCGTTTTGTTAAGCTCTTTTTGCACTACACTCATATCTGCACAGTTTTGTTTTGTTTAGTTTTGTTTATTTAACCGATTTGCATTTCATCTGCCATGTGCCTTATGCCACTTAATCAAACTCTTTTTCTACAATGTCCTTATTTGTATATTTGTATAGTTTGTTTTTATATTTTAAACTGTATTTATTTGCATTCTACGTCTACTGTTAGTGTTTTGTTAACTGTATGCACCATGGGTCTGAGAGTCACGCAATTTCAATTCTCTGTATGTATGTGCTGTACATGTGGCAGAATTGACAATAAAGCAGACTTTGACTTGAAGAAGAAGAAGAAGAAGAAGAAGAAGAAATTTTCCAGTAATATAAAGTAGTACATTTCAGAGTAATCGTTGTTGTTGTTGTTAATAGCCACTCAAAAATATTCCATTTATTATTATTATAATTATTATTATAGTTTAGGTATAATAGTTCAAAGCCAGACTCGAACCTGTGTTGTATATGAGCACTACTGATCAATGTATTGGTGCATACAGTACAGTATGTGCTACCCATTAGGCCACAGGTCAGACACCATAGTTTTGATATAATATATGCTCATTATTCTTGTTTTTTGACCAATCAAAAGCAGTGCAGAACCCACTGCAGGTAAAGACAGAGTAAACACAAAGGTATTTACTCTGCATTCACAGTATGCTGATAACAAAAACAAAAGAAAAATAGCAGGCTTAGTTGAGGTGCACGATAGTAGAATCTTTGTAGAGTTTCAGAATGAGGAGCCAGCAGAGTGATCAATCGGCATGCACTTTTTTGAGAAGATGTGACTTGAGGTGATGTATGGTTGTTGTTTTTTTTTTTTTTTTTTTTTTTGGTAAACAGTTATGTGGTTTGAGTGGCAGGAACGTTCACGGCTTATCTCTCGCTTTGAACTCTTGCTTATTTATTCTGAAACATAAGCGTCAACTTGGTGAGTCATTGCTGTGCTTCCTTATGCGGAAAAACAGCGGTAATTGATCGTTACCACGCGTGAATCCGACATTCACTGACGGTTTTAGCAACAGTCGCCTTTCAGTTCCCGCCGAGTAAAATGCTTCTTGCAGTCCTCTGAAATACTCAATGACCTTTCCAAAGCCTGTCAATTACAGGAAACCAATTAACATATTGTACTCAGTCCAGTTATTTTCTCCTTCTCACTTTCACTCCTTCTTCCCGTTTTTGTCTCTCGGGTAAATGCTGGGGAGACTCGAGCTTCACAAATTAGTGGTGTGAGCTAGAGGACTCAATTACCTGGAAAAGGTCTCGTCCATGACACTTCTGCTCACAGCCCGCAGAGAAAAAGGGGGGGGGGGGGGAGATAAAAGGAAGATGGACGGATAGGGGATGAGAGAGGAAGTGGACGTGTGGGGGAAAAAAAGGAAAGAAAAGAAAGCAGGTGATTTGATGTGGAGTGGTGTGGTTTCCTTTGTGGCTTTGCCAAAAATACGAGAACTTCTTGGTCGCTGTCCATGGTGCTGAACTGCTTAACAAACCACTGGCTGCTGTCCATGGTGCTGAAGCCCTTGTGTCTAGCATGTGCCAATGTCTGCAATGATTAAAGGGCCATCTGCTCCGGGCTGGATGAATTATGACTGAGGGGAAAGTCCCTTCTATAACGTTTGATATGCATAATTGGTTCCGTTGTAGCTCGTCTCCGCACTTTGGATGATGTTTGCAGTGGATTTCGGATGTCGCTCGTTCTGTGTCGGTCCGTTAGGTGTTATTCTGAGGATGTATGAGTTCATTGTTGGAGCTTACCTTTGACAGATAATTTATCTTTCTCCCTCTCTCATTTTATTTATTGTCTTCCAGTAGCCGTATTAGTGTTCTCTACTGTCTAGTGTTCTCTCTCTGTCCCCATTCAGACGTGTCTTCCTATATTATTGCAATAATTGTTTCAGCCCTCTGAGTGTAACTGGCGCAATAACAATGTTAATGACCTCTCCAAAGTGAGCTGAACCTGTGTCCGCGTATGTCGAGATTATGGGGAAGAGTGTTTTATATGTGGAAATGAATAGGTGTTATTGTGGCCATAAAGGGCTCTTCATTCTGCTGAATACAGCTGTATATACAGCGTCAGCTGTGTAACCTTCCCATACATCCCACAATGAACACTTCCAGTCATAACATGTGAGATTCGTTGGAGAACAAAACTCCTGATGGTAATGATTCAGTGGTGTATGAGGATGTTTTCAGTGTTTTTGTTTTGTTCAAAAGGGGAAAAAAACATTGGCTGTTGGTTTTCAACTTCACATTCATGCGACTCTGTTAGTATAGCAGTTCACTTCAATTTGCCCAGAAAAAGCACACAAGTGCACAGTTTTGAGAAATCAAGATTACGCAACATGAAATACCTTGAAATCCCAAAAATCTCTGGACCAGAACTGCAGTTGTCAGATGACAGTCAGAATGACAGTTGACAGATGTGAATGTGATATCTTCTTGTTGAGACTAACACAGATATTTTCACCATACAGAAAGTACATAGATTGTATTTTATGTTGGATTTTCAATCATCTTGATTTCCCACAACTTTAGTGCTTTTTCTGGGTGAATTGGAGTGAACTGCTCGAATAATAGAGTCTCATGAACATGCAATTGTGCACATAAAAACCAAAAGCCAAGGTCAGGATTTTCAATTAAATAATAAATTAAATTTCGGTTTGTTTTTCAGCAAACCCTATCATATAACCCCAGAATACTTGGAACATAAAACTTGTGTTACATGGGACCATTCTGCCATTAATTTTTGTCTTTTATTTAAAAGCTTGATGCTGGTTACTATCCACTGCCATTATATGAATGACCACAAGCAGGACAATTTTTAAAATTCTACTTTTGTGCTCGGAAAAATAAGATGGGTATACAGCATTAGAAAAACACCAGGGTCAGTGAACGATGAGTTAATTTTCATTTTTGTTTGAAGTAACCCTTTAACCTTAACCCTAAACACTCTTTTTTCAGTGTCTTTAACCTATCAGAAGGACAAAAAAATGAGCAAATGAACCACCTTTCACATCCAGTTACTAAATGACTTCCTGTGTTTTAGTAGGCCAGCTCCCTGCAGATCAGTGCAGAGCATGTCCGCCCTCTTCATGCTCTCTGTTCCTCTAAGTGCTTTCCATTCTATGACACTGATCGATGGAGAACAGTCATAAACTCTCCCACTGGAGGAGTTCTTCACTCATAATGGGAAACACCAGGACAGTGTTTTCCTGTCATTTTGTCAAACATAAATCTGTTGGTTGTAGATGAGTGTTTCTTCAGCGATGGCCACTTTTGGCCTTGTGGACACATTTTTCACACTCTGACTAGTTTATTTAATTTGTCTACTAACAATGTCCAGCAGTGGACAGACATGCCTTACAGGATAATTCTGTCATTTTTGTCATTTTGTTATGAAAGTCATGAACATTTTTGCCCCAGTGTCATTTCCATCACATTTTAAAAGGGTCCTATTATGCTCTTTTACAAAGTCTTGATTTCATTTTAGGGGTGTACTAGAACATGCTCTCATGTTTGGTGGTTCGAAAAACGCATTATTTTTCACATAATTTACGTTATTACAATACCTTCCTCCCCAGTCTGGCACAGACGGCTCAATTAGTTCCGGGTTTGATGAAGGCCCGCCTTCCGAAAAACGAAATGTGTTGTGATTGGTTAGCTGTCCAAGTGCGTTGTGATTGGCGAACGTCTCGGTTATGTACGTGTCGTGGCGACATAGGAGATTTACTTGGAAGCCCCAATCATCTCTGACTTTAAGAGAAAATGCCAATGAATATTGGCTAGTGGATTTTGCATACCTGAGCCACTCCCCGTGCACACGGGTATAAATAGGCGGCAGGTGCATCCACTCATTAGGTTTTACGCTGAGGAGCCGAGAACGAGTCCCTGGCAACCAGCGATGGTTCAAGATTGTGGCATGGGGACATAACGTCTCCGTTCCCTCCATCAGGGAACGAGGGTTGCATACGTAACCGAGACGTTCCCTATCTGTCGGTCACTACGAGTTATGTCGTGACAACATAGGGGTCCTAGACCAGCCGTCCACTACATCGTGATGTGCTGCGATAGCAGCCACATACACTTCCAAGGTGGAGGGTGACAGCCTACGCTCCAACCCTGCTTGCAGGACAGAAAGCACTACTCCAATCGTGTATCTGCGGGGGTCTTCTCAGCGAGAAGAACACAAGTTTGCGAACAGACTTCATACAGGGCATAGGCTTGCCTCGTAGAGGGAGTCTGCCGTGTCTCATCCAGAAGCCACACATGGAGGCTCCAAGAAGTGGACGCGGGTGCCACATGGTGCCGGGCCCCTGAGAAAGGAGATCCTTCCTCAGAGGGATGTGCCAGGAGGGGCTGTCACGTGGAGAGTGAGTTCCGAAAGCCAGGTCCGGGTGGGCCAAAGAGGCGCAACCGGCAGGACCTGTTCCTCGTCCTCGCTGACCTTGCACAGTGTTCATGCGAGAAGGCTCACTGGGGAACGCATGCCTGCGTGAAGCCCAAGGCCAGCTGTGTGCCAGTGCGTCCAAGCCGAGGGGCCCTTGGTCAGGGAGTCATACAACTGGCCACGGGAGGACTCGAGGAAGACAACAGGCTTACCTGAGCTCCCTCGAACCGACTCCAAAACAGCTGGATCGTCTCGGGATGGAGTCGCCATTCCTTGGGGAACGTGGGCTGTCGTGAGAACACCTCGGCCACACGATTGAGCTCCCCCAGGATATGGACGGCACGCAGTGGCATGCACCACGTCTGACTCCAGAGGAGGAGGAGATGGCGGGCGAGTTGCGACATGCGACATGATCATAGACAACCCAGCAAATTGATCTACAAAACGGTCGCAGTGTTGGCCATGTGGACCAACACGTGCTAGCCAAGCAGCAGTGGCCGGACCGCCGCAAGGCTAGTAGCACTGCCAGCAACTCAAGGCAGTTGATGTGCCAAAGCAGTCAAGGCCCTGACCAGAACCCGAGGCTGCCTGCCCGTTGCATGTAGCGCACCAGCCTGCACTGGAGGCATCCATCGTGACAACAACATGCCGACACTTGTTCTAAGGACACCCCGACCCATAGAAAGACAAGGTCCGTCCAGGGGCTGCATGAGCAGTAACACGTTGGCGTGATGGTCACGCGAACTGTACCACGGCGCCATGGCCATCTCGGGACTCGGGAGTGTAACCAGTGCTGAAGTGGTCTCATATGAAGCAATCTGAGCGCCGAGACTGCGGCTACGGATGCCATATGCCCCAGGAGCCTCTGAAAAGGGTTTCAGTGGTACCACCGTCCTGCCTTTGAAGGAGCTCAGGCAGTTCAGCATGGACTGGGCACGCTCGTTAGTGAGACGCTCCATCATACTCATCGAGTCTAACTCCACACCGAGAAAAGAGATTCTCTGCACGAGGGAGAGCTTGCTCTTTTCCCAGTTGACCTGAAGCCCCAGCTGGCTGAGTGCCGGAGCACTGGGTCCCTGTCATCACACAACTGTTCTTGCACGTGGGCCACGCTCGAGATAGTTGAGGATCCTGATGCCCACTTCCCGTAGCGGGGCAAGGCCGCCCTCCGTGACCTTCGTAAAGACACGGGGGGACAGGAACAGCCAGAAGGGGAGAACACTGTACTTCCCTGCCTGACCCTCGAGCGCAAACCGTAGAAACGACCTGTATCAAGGGCACATCGAGACATGAAAATAAGCTTACTTCAGGTCGACCGCTGCAAACCAATCCTGGGGCTGGATGCATCTAATGATGTGCTTCTGCGTCAACATCTTGAACGGGAGCTTGAGAAGGGCCCAATTCGAGACTCGCAGATTCAGGATTGGCCAAAGGCCACCGCCTTTCTTGGGTACAATGAGGTAGGGGCTGTAATACCCCTGCCTCATCTCGGCTGGAGGGACCGGCTCGATTGCATCCTTTGCCAGGAGGACAGCAATCCCCTCACGCAAGACAGGTGCGCAAGGGGGGACTCGTGGGCGAGAGTGAGGAGGCATCGCATGGCTCATTGTCGACCCGCGAGCCTGAAAACCCAGAGGAAAAGGAAATTGCTCTTTCTTTGACAATGTGGGTATGGCTGGCCCTTGAACCAGCGGCGGAACAGAAACAGAAGATTCTCCGCCCGGCCCTCCTCCGGGGGAAGGAGCGGTGCTGTCCTCGCCATCTCCCAAGAAAGAGCAGCTTCCCACATCTCCGGGTTGCCCGTGTCAGGGCCGCTTTGCCGCCTTCCTGGACGATTTAGGGGCCGGCTGGGACACGGGGGGCGCCGCGCTCCTGCGAGAGGCTCGACACGCCGGCCTAGGTGTTACCTCAGCACGGGGTGGAGCGGCTCTGGAGGACACAGGAGGGAGCCCACGGCGACAAGCAGACTGGGCCTTGCCCTGCGGCAGAGCGGTGGCAGATGGTGCATCACGCCGGGGCAAGATGTGTTGGATGGCCTCGGTCTACCTCTGTACTGCCGAGAACTGCTGGGCATAGTCTTCGACAGTGTCACCGAACAGTCCAGCCTAGGAGACGGGAGCATCGAGAAAGCGCACTTTGTCGACATCGCTCGTCTCAGCAGGGCTGAACCATAGATGGTGCTCTTGGACCACAAGTGTGGACATCGCCTTCCCGAGGGACTGCGCTGTGACTTCCGTCGCCCATAGGGCGTGGTCAGTCGCCGAGCACAGTTCCTGCTACAACCTTGGGTTGGTACTACCCTTCTGCATTTTAATGCCTTGGCTTGGTGTACTCGCAGGATAGCCATGGCATGCCGAGCAGAGGCAGCTTGGCCATCAGCTTACAGGCTTTGGACAGGAGACGAGGACGATTCTGCCAAGTGGCGGCATTTTGCAGGCACAGGTTCATTGCAACCGCACTCTCCACCTGGGAATGTCAATGTACCCCCTAGCCGCCCCGCCATCGAGGGTAACAAGGATGGGGGAGACAGACGAGCCGCTTCTGGCCGTAAAAAGGGGCCGTCCAAAACTTCATCAGCTGCTCGTGCACTTCCGGGAAGAAAGGGACCAGGGCAGGGTGTGGTTGCGAGCCACGGCCCGTGCCGAGGAGCCAATCATCTCGCCGCGAGGACTCGGGACTGAGAGGTGTGCACGCCTCTAGCCCGATGCTCGCGGCGCCCCGGGAAAGCACGGCTGTCAACTCTGGGTCTGATTCGGCAGAGGCCGCGACACCCGAGGGGGGTAGCCACGACGAATCTTCATCCTCAGAGGACGATTGCCCATCCCCCGATGCTGCTATCGACATCTGATCCTCTATTGGCGCCGAAAGAAATGCTGAGCACGCCGTAAGACGGCACAGCAGAATCACCGGTGAGCCGCACAGAACAGCTGCTGCGGGAGGAGTGAAAGGTCCGTGGGGACTGGCCCGGCGGAAAGGCTCTCACTGTAACCCTCAGATCGCCCAGAGCACTAGCTGATGGTTCTCTGCTCATAGCAGAGAAGCCAGCGTGGGTAGTGACAGAGGGAGCCCCTCCCATCCCCGTGAGGAGAGAGAGGCGCGATCACAGCGCTGCCATGGTTACACACTCAAAACGAATGCATAAACCATCCATGATCGCAGCTTCAGTGTGCTGGATGCCCAGACACTGAAGACAACGATCGAGGCTGTCGACGGAGGATAGGAAACGACCGCAACCAAGAGGAAACGGCCGGAAGAGCGTCTTTAAAAAGACGCGAACCGGCAGTGATTTGCTCTTTTAGGAAATCTGCTCTTTTAGTTGAAATCCCAGGAGAATCGCTGCAGACAGGGACACCGCTATTCGCACTGTGATGCCAACCAGAACAGCTTCAAGACAGATGATAAAAGGCTTTGTGGAGATCAACACGTTCATCCACTCGGCTCCAAAGCAAAAATCTAATGAGTGGATGCACCTGCCGCCTATTTATACCCCTGTGCACGGGGAGTGGCTCAGGTATGCAAAATCCACTAGCCAATATTCATTGGCGTTTTCTCTTAAAGTCAGAGATGGCTGGGGCTTCCAAGTAAATCCCCTATGTCGTCACGACATAACTCGTAGTGACCGACAGATAGGGAACAGCTAGGCAGAATGACTAAAAGCAAATTAATTCTCTGCCAGCGGGAGGCGCTGTTGTAGTGGTAAAGATCAAAGTTTCCCGGGTAACAGCTGTACACAAAGCAGAGCTCTGCTCACAAACACTGCTTTATCAGACATTACATGCAAGATGAAATGAAAATGACATCCAAAATTTTCTGAAGACAGTCGGTTTCCTTCAGAAATACAGTAATATAAAAACACCAGCACCGGGTTTCGATTTTGAAACGTGCATTCAAATTTCCGAAGGCGGGATTTATTTTAATGATATTCTAATGGCCAATTTGTGATGTCACAAATACAGGAAAACAACTTTGTAGTCCAAGCGAGCCATTCGTTGTAGTTCTTGAAAAGGGATTTTTAAAAAACTAAATATCTCCCTTTGGAGCGGACTTTGAGATTTGTAACTTTGTAGATCTTTTTTTATGCTCAAACATACACTACACACTGACTAAACTTCAAAAAGTGAAAAAGCATAATAGGACCCCTTTAAAATTTGCATTGGCTTGAAAGCCTTTTGTGATTGCCATTTTATTCCTAAATGTTTAAAGTACTTTAAAATACTCTTTTGCTAAGCATAATTTCATAAATATTGCTTTATTTGTCCTAAATAATCACAGTTAAATATTATTTTCACACATTTCCCATCATTTGACAAAGGTGTTTGACAATGTGAAAATATTCTGTTCACAATTTACCTTATTTTTTCTCATATGTGTCATATTTCTTGTTTTTTTTTTTTTTTTGTTGTTGTTGTTGTTTTTTTGTTTTTTGTTTTTTTTTGTTTTTCATTTCTTGTTTTTATTGCAAGCATGCTCTTTACTGGCAGGGTTTCTCTCAGAGGTAATTTCCATCAAACCCCCAATTTTTGCCCATAAAAAAAAAAAAAAAAAAAAATAAAAAAACGAAAACAAATTATTAAAAAATAATAAATAAATAAAAGTTTAATAAACTAAAAAGTTTAATAAAGTAAAAAGTTACATAAATATTGCCCATAGCTGAAGAAACAGTCAGAACTATAATATGGCATGCACTGTCTAATGGAAGAAACATGTTTGACACTGTTTTTGTCAAACAGAGCTTTATAAATTAATTATTTTGACTCTATCCACAGGAAGAAAAACAAAAAAACAACAACAAAACAAAAAACAAAACAAGTGTTAAAATACTAGTAAAAAGCTAGTTTGTCCACTGTTTCACACTCTCACACCAGAGCTGCACACTCTTCTTCTGCATGGGCTCACCGCCCTTTTGTAACCTACCATCTGTATCATTTTTGGCATAAAGGAATAAACAGTTTAACAGCCAAAATCTTCAGTATACAGAGTCAAAAGTCCAAATGTTCATCTTCTGTAGTAGACTTGTATGTTAGTTTCAAACATCTTTATTTTAAAGGTTTTTAATTTTTGTTTTTATTTATTTATTTATTTTTTTAACATCAAATGGGTTCAGGTTGTCACATGTTTGTAGTTGTGTTTTGATTTTTAATGCTGAAAAATACTGAAGAGAAGACTTATTATTATTGAAAAAAAAATTAATATGCTGTAGAACATTTTTGCTTTTTTATACATAAATAAAATGATATAAAAATATAATAAAGTACATAACCCATTCCAAATATCCTTCAGCAATTTTATATAATAATGCTATATTTAATGAAAATATATTATTAAAAAATATTATGTATTATAATGAAAACATCTGATTAATTTGCATGTTGCTATTTTATATATAATATAATATAATTATATACAAATATAATACATAGACAGTCCAAATGTCCTTCTGCAATTATTGTTCTTAAAACACATGCAGCATTCTTAAAGTTATTATTGATGGTTCACCACCCAGAAATCCACCGAGAGCTTAAGAGTGCATGCTGAGGGAAGGTTTCTAAAACATTCAGTGAACAGAAAACAGGAAGTCATCTGGGATTGCGACAGTGAACAACAGTCTAACAAAAGATAAAACTTAAGCATTGCTCTCTTAAGATCCTGAAATATGCATATAGGCTACTAATAATATTAAATACCAGAGACAGGGTTATTTAAGGTCCTTTAAAAAAACTCGCACTGCCGCTTTGCAATTAATGGTGCATGAACTTCTGCTTTCCTCCAAAAATAAATAAATAGACAGATAAATAAAAATAGAACAAGGGCCCATGAAACCTCCAAAGCAAGTCCCAGAGGAAATTTTCTGTTGGAGTGCTCAAATCTCAGGACAGCCAGTGCATCCAGTGGTAATTAACTCTCAAACAGTTTGTGAGAACAGTTCTAGATATCCACTCTCTTTATTTCTCCCCGAGTCCTGCTGATGGGTGATTATAACTGTGAAGAGCTGCAGGAGGCCTCGCTCTCCCATTTACTCTGACCAAAACACTCTCTAATCATGCTCGAGTGTGGAGCTTTGCATGTGTCTCTGACTGAGTCTGAGTGTAAGATGGATTTCACAAAAAAAAAAAAAAAAAAAAAAAAAAAAAAGAGTTTCTTGTTTTTGTCCTTCCTCACAGCTCAAGACACTGTTGGGACAACTAATAAGCCTCAATTTCTTTTCGTTCACTCTCTCTCTCTTTTTTGTACAGCCAGGTTAGTTAAAGGTCACATGCTGTTTATGGGGTGAACACCAGCACTGAAAGGGAACGCTGAGTTTCACTTAGTAATCTTAAAGAGAACTTCTCCATCTTCCAAGAAAGACAAATGAGTCACACACGGATGGGAACATTTCATTCTGACTTCTCTTTGGGTTAAATGTTTCAGTTAAATGTTTTTTACATTTTAAAGTCTGCAAAAAGAAAAGGATTTTTTCCAGTTTCTCACTCCCTAGGTGTCAAATACCGGCTGCATGTCACAATATAGATGTTAAAGTTGTCCATTATTGTCTTTATACTGATTCTCATTTCAATGAGAAACTTTTGGAATGGCATCAGAATTTTAAAATAAATTCCTCACTATATCTTGAATATTTTGTTGGCTAAAATATGTCAGTGTTTGTTGTTCTGTATGATTATTTCTATTTTATATTATTATTTTAATTTCATTTCATTGAATTCCATGCATTTAATCAGCAGCTCCTGCATGTTAAAAACAGTGTGAAGATATGTTTGGGTATAATTTCCTATTTGAACTCAGCAACATTTGTTAGCTCACTGTAGTTAATGTTTTAGTCTGTTGTTTTCTGTAGAAGTTCTGCTCTGCTGAAGTGTCGTGTTTCATTAGAGTTTTAGTTTTTGGTTGGCTGACTAAAATATAAACCTCATCAGCATCAGCTTTCATCAAATATACTTCAGGCAGCCGCTGGTAAACTGTGTTCCATGCTCAAAGCACCACACTGCATTCTGTTTTAATCGCCCAACTGAAAAAGAAACCCCTGTCCCTGACACAACACACCAGCAGAGCAGAACTTCTACAAAAACAACAGATTAAAACATGAACCACTGAGTTCCAATTGAAAATTATACCACAAAGTGTTATCCTTCCTAGATGCCGGTGCAACTTATGTATATGTATGCTTATACATTTTTATAAAATCAGAGCTATTATATTTAACTAAAATTAAAACCATTAAAAAATTAATTACTTCAAATAAACATTAACTAAAACAAAATATTTTAAAAAATGCATGGACACACACACACATATAAAACCAATTAAAACTAAAAACACAACTAAATTGCTAAAAAATTGTCATATATATATATATATATATATATATATATATATATGACCTCTGGAGTTACTAACTGAAATTTTAGATTAAATTTTTTAAAGGTTTTTAAAGGTTTTAAAGGTTTTAAAGGTTTTGCATCATCAAAAATACCAAAGCATTGGTATTGCTGAAAGTTTTTTTTTTTTTTTTTTTTTCCCTTTCAGTAACACATTTCAGTCACGGTATTGTCAATGCAATAAAGAGTGCCCACCCAAACTCATTGCTCATTAAATATTCTTAATCATTATCAGATGGTGGTCCAGATGGTCCGTGGTGCAGTTCATTTTGCCAGGTCATTTTTACAGATGTGCTTTCACATATAAATCATTCATGTTAACGTGGAGAAAAGAAAAACCACAATGACATTTTTCCTAATCATTTTAATTTCGCTACATGATTGAAGCTGAGAGCTGACAGGCAGCTGTATCCTCCAGGTGTATAGAAACAAATACGTGAGTATAAACCTTCACTGTTAACAGCTTTTAAAGTACAAGGCAGAGCTGTAAAGAACAGATTTCTTTTTTCCTCCCTGTCCCGAAAAGCTGCTCTTTGGGGTTTACAAGGTTTTCATCTTGACAGCAGAAGAGAAAAACACACCTCAGTGTAAGACGGAGAGACATAAAATGAAAAATATGGGCAAAGCTGGAAGAAAGAAACCAAGCGATGCACTGAAAGAATGGAGCCGAATGGAGTTTAGAGTCATTGACATCTATTTCTCTCCCTCATATGTCCTCACAGGTTCCATTTATCCATTAATCACCTCCACCTATAAACACTTTCCTACCAGCCTCCTCTCTCTCTTTCACCTGCTCACAAATGGCTGTTTGCAGTTCCAGTGTGTGGCCTCCGTGAGAGGAGTCTGGGGAGTCATGTATCACTTCTACTAACACCATTCAAGGCTTTTTCAGGAGACAAACAAGGATGATGGGGAAACGCCACAGAGACCTGCTCATGATACATAACACTGCAGCTCCACTTTACCAAAATATATTAGCTCTGTCCAGATGGACGGTGTCAATATTCAGAGAGGATTGTGAGCTAAAGGTGAAGTGTGTCATTTTCATTGAAATACCCAGTGCAGAGACTAAAAGTCATTCAGGTTGACTTTCCCAAATAAACACTATGTCAATGACATGCGTTTCAGGTGTTTGTTTATTTGGTAAGTCTCTTATGCTTAACAAGGGTGCATCCGTTTAATCAAAAATACAGTAACAACAGTAATATTGGGAAATGTTATTACAATTTTTAATTTTTGTATTTTAATATATTCATATTTATTTAATAATTATTATTTTAAATTATTATATTTTTATAATTAAGTATTTTTTAAATCTTGTTGACCTCAAACTTTTCAACAAAACTTTTTTTCTTTTTTTTTTTTTCCTTATTTATTTTGCCAGCTATCTACACTAAACAAAAACTGCTTGTTACTTTCGACTTTAAGGAACATATTATTTTTGAGCAAGGTCATGTGCGGCATTTAAAAATTACTACTCCATCATCATGCCTTGTTGACATACACATTTTAGTTATTTGAGTTTTAAATGTAGCCATTGCAGGTTAATTCAGGAAATTATTATGTTGCGCTCTCTTTTGTAACTCTAGAAATTACATACTTACACCTTAATGTAATGTACTTAATGTAGTGCAGAATTTTCACACTTCACCTTTAAGGAAAGACATACAGTAGTTTTAACCGGAACTGCAGTATGTGAATGTAGTGCTCACTTCAGGAGAGTGTGAATACTCTTGAGTGTTGAAATGTTATTTGAACAAGTTAATGAGAGATTTCCATTTCAGCGATGGTGTTTGAGAATTCTAAATCAAAATACCTGATTTGAATGTCAAACGCATTAATTAAGACGCAGATCTACAGTGAATCACTTTACGTGCAGTTTCATCCTGTTGACAACCCAGCTGCCGTAGATTCTGATCATCCATGAGAGCCCGCTAATTATTATACAGTTCACTTACATAATCCCAGAGCAATCAAATACGATATCAAAAGTGTTAGTCTCTAAAGATATAGGTTTACTTAATACCAGCCATACCGATGATGGCAACAGAGACTATTACGTTAAAAATTGGTAACCGGTAATAGTCTTATTTAGACAAAGTAATTATAATTAAGCCTTGTCCATTAGGAAGCGTGAATTAGCTCATTTCTTTGTAGTGTTCTGCCTCTTACTTCCTCAGATTAGATCTGCAGTTGGACAACAGCACCTGCGTGACAGCTGAGTCTGCAGAGCAGGTACTCATCATCAGCCAAGTTAATTGGAATGATCAAATTATAAATCAAGGGCCCACTCAGTAATGAATCAATTTCTATGCGGTTTTATTCCTCTGCCATTTAGGTTGTGAAAATGTCTAATTAAGGATATTATGGAAAGTTAATGAATTGTTTTCTGTTGATCTCGGCATAATCTCTAAGCAATCAGTTGGGGGTCAGAATTGCACTGGCAAAGGTTAACTCATTCAGCACAATCAGAAATGATACCTATTATATTTCTGTGAATTTTAACAAAGCCGCTCACCGATAGTTCAGTCCTTCACATTTAGTAATTGTAATGAACCTGTGGCTGTCAACCGGTGGGTTGTGACCCCAAAAACTGGAAGGAAAAAAAGCTAAACGCAAATAATAAATCCCAGCTAACCATATAATAGTGTGCAGGACTGCACAAATAAATAGGCTTATAAACTTTTAAAAGGAAAAAGACTTACCCTTTTATTTTCTTTTTTGGCATAAAACGTTTTCTAATTAAAACTTTTTAGAGCAAACTCATCTTTCCATGGTATATGATGCCAAAAAGTATATATACTATTCAAAAGTTTGGGGTTAATAAGATGAATATTAGATATTATGTATATTATATTAGATATTTTATTATAATATATATATATATATATATATATATATATATATATATATATATATATATATGTATATGTATGTATATCTTAGTACGATTAATCGATACTTGTTTACTTATCTATATTTTAGTATTGTGTAGGTTGCCATTTGATGTTAAATATAAAATCTGAGTCCTGAAGCACCTGAAGTAACTATAACATTCAAAGTCACTTCTTCTGGGTTGAATGTTGCATGGCCAAATCTACAAACTAGCAGTATCGATTAATCGTACTAAGATATACATGTATGTATATCTTAGTACGATTAATCGATACTTGTTTACTTATCTATATTTTAGTATTGTGTAGGTTGCCATTTGATTTTTGAAGCACCTGAAGTAACTACAACATTCAAAGTCACTTCTTCTGGGTTGAATGTTGTATGGCCAAATCTACAAACTAGAAGTTTGGACACACTACATTTTGAATGACCTCAGTGCTTGGATCAAAACTGATGTTTGCTGGATGCCAGGAGCGTTTGTTTCCGGTATCCAGGGTTGATACCAGGCTTCATTATGATGAGAGAAAATGAGTTCTTATACGGCACGGACACAACTATCGCACACAGTTTTCCTTTTTAAACTTGTTAATGATGATTCAGATGAGAGGGCACTGCACCCTCTCTGAGGTCTGTGATAGTATTGTCCTGCACGCTGATGAGAGAGTGCCTCCAATAAGCAATTAATCAAGACAGTTGAGTCAGTGTTGAGTCATACACAATCCCACCATTTTCCTTATAATGCTGACGCACACATCTCTTCATCAACACGCTGTTTTTCCAATTTTAGCTATCACAGCCAATTTCCTGGATGGCCTCAAATAAATAGCTTGTGATGAAGGGGCTTAACAGGACAGAATAAGCAACTGTGAAGAGGTTTGAGTCCTTAATATATTTCATGCATTGTAACTTCACTGGAAATAGTAGATTAAAGGAGAAGTGTGTAATTTAAGCGCCTTTATTTCACTTTTATTTCATTTCCTTTTTTCACTTTCACTTTTTTCACTTTATTTGTTTGTTTGTTTTATTTATTTATATTGTTTGTTTGTTTTGAGTTTACTCAATCTAGACCAGGGGTGTATTCCAGAAAGCATGGTTAACTTACCGTCAGATAAACCCTGAACTTTCGGGTTGATTAACCCCAAACCTTGCTTACTCAAGGTATGTGGCTCCAAAAAAGCGTCCGGGAGTAAGTTCATTCAACACAGAGTATGTTCCTGGTTAAGACTCAAGACATTCTCAATAGAGCGACGAATCGACGAGTCACTATGGAAACGGACGCTAAGAATAAGCGTGTCATACTGCTTCTTTCTTCTTCTTCTGTTCAAAGGTCAAGTAGGCCTTATGCTTAGTGCATATCGTCACGTAATTGGTGGTTTTGCAATCATTTGTATTTTTTTTTTCCGTTTAATCTTTAATCCTTGAGAATAAGAATTATATTGTTTGTTTGATGCTAATTATATATTAAGTCATATCAGACGTATTTTTATTATAGAAATACATTATAGAAAATGCCGATCCATGTGTGAGATGGTAATATAAAATGTAATAAATATATATATAGGCTAATATAATAAATTAAACATTACCTTGTCATAATAGTGTTTTATAATTTATACAGATAACTGTTATATATGCCAGTAAAATATAATAACCATATTAGAGCAATATATAATATATAAACCTTGTTTATTACTTATATTAGTAGGCTATATACATAACTGTATTGTAATAATATATAATATTGTGCGCTGAAGGCTGAAGGCTCGTCAGTAGATTACGCGTGCCCTGATAGCTCTGAAGTGAATTAACCCTGGAACATAACCTACTCCGGAGCAGGTTATCTTCAGAGAGCAAGTTGCTATGGTTACTTACATTCCCTGAAAGTAACCTCCGAATTTGGAACCGAAAGCTGAGGTTATCCACTCAATTATCCTCAAACATACCCGGGTATGTCACATAACCTGCTTTTGGGAATACACCCCTGGGCTGTTATTGTTTAAATAAATAAATAAATAAATAAAATAGTTTTCAGTAATGGAAATAGAGTTGAAATAAAATAAAATAAATTAAATGAAAAACCTAAGCTTCTAAAACTTAAAATGAAAATTAGAAATATTTCTTTGACAATTAGCTGAATTACAATAAGTTTTGGTTGTAAAATTACTACAACTAAACTAAACGCTATATATAATAAACACTAACACTATATGTAAATGCTACATTTATAAATAAAATACTATATTTATGCACAAGCAGTTTAGAGCAGTTATTTTAGTATTATTTATACACTGTTACAATATTTATTTATTTTTTTAATTGCATTTTAATTTACATTTTAACTATTTATGTGCTTTTGTCATTTTTTTTTTTTAACTATTTATGTGCTTTTGGCATTTTTTAAATAAAATGTTTATCTGTATAGCTTTATATACTGCCTACTTATTTTAGCAACTATTTTATTATTATTTATATACAAATATAGTATTTACTAATATTTTTTAATTAAATGTTTATTTTTTGTTGCATTTTGTATTAGTAATTTTATTAGTTTTTACAAATATTTATTTTTACTATTATTGTTTTTTTTTGTTGTTGTTGTTTTTTTTTTTTTTGTTAGTCTTTCCCCATTTAACTAGGAGATGTACTTCTCTGCCTCACAGAAAAACAGATGCCCAGGAGCATTACTAAGATGCTTACCAACTTGCCTGGCTTGCCTTAAAGGCATTTAGGTAAGGTCGCATTCAATTTCTCTCACACTCTAGTATAGTATTATTAGTTATATAAATATATCATAAAATGATAAATAAATAACATTTAGGGTGAAGCCGCTGAAGTGTTCAGCTTACCTGTCAACTGACTCGGCTTCAGTCAGCCTGTTTCCCCTGTGTCTGCTTGATGTGGTGAGAAGTACAGCCTCACAGTCATGTAGACAGGGAAATGTCTTTCGAGAGAAGAGGGCAGTGGGATGAACCAGCCTGTGAATGGTGACAGTCGTTTGGGTTGAGAGGGTCAGGATGGAAAACAGACGGGGAAGAGCCATTATTTTATGCTTCATTTCCGCTGATGGGCAATGAGAAAAGGTGACAAAACAGAGGAGGTAAACCTCAGGAAGTCATTTTATACTTGATTTGGTAACATTTCCTCTCTCAGGCCATTCGGTGGTGAGAGATCGAGGTTTTTAACGCTGCTGAATCATATGCTATTAGCAGACATGGCAGAGCCTTCAGGGGCTAAATCCTGTATCCTAAAGGATTACCACTTCCTCTCTTTAAGTTCAAGTCGGTCATGCTTTTGGGAATGCCATGAAAATGAGTTCCACAGATAATATCCTCTAAATTAGTGCTGGGAGCTTTTACAATTTTGGTGAGCTAACCCCCCTGTATTTCACCTGTATTTTCCTAATAATTTACAGGTTAAATGGCCAGAAAGTCACTTCGGTCAATAGCTTTTTGTCATATAATTGTCAATGCCAGTGCATATGTCAATGAGGGTGTTTTTATATTATTATGATTCAGGCGATATGTGCCCTGTGGAACCCATTACTGTTAATGATGTATAGCTGAGTCACTGTAACAAAAAGACTTAATGGGGTAAAACTGGGTAATGACTAATTTCAAAGCCCCCCTATGGACATGAATTTTCATGAAATATATAGAACCGAGGCATGTATAATATGGGTCATAAGGGGAATTATTTAAGCAATAATCTACTTGCATGGATCAAACTTGAAACACAGATGAAATTATGCAGTTTAGATAACACTTTGCTTATGCCATACATCTGTAATGACTGGGTGGTGAAATTATCTGTCACTGACAACACAGTTTGATATTATTTAAAGGTTTATAGGGTACAGTGGGGATAAAGTCCACCATTAATGGGTTTTCTCTCTGTCTCTCTCTCTCTCTCTCTCTCTCTCTCTCTCTCTCTCTCTCTCTAAATGTCTATAAATAACTAGTTTAAGTGAATACTGTTCTTTTAAACTTCCTATTTAGCAAGGAATTATAAAAAATGTATAATTCACACAAATATATTAAAGGAGTCATATGATGTTTTTTTTTTTTTTTTTTTAAAGATCATTATTTTGTGTGTTTGGTGTAACAGAATATGTTGACATGCTTTAATGTTAAAAAAAAAAAAAAACATTATTTTTCCAAGTACTGTACATTATTGTAGTTCCTCTATGCCCTGCCTCTCTCAAATGCGCAGTCTGCTCTGATTGGTCAGCTGACACAGTGCATTGTGATTGGCCGAACACCACAAGCACACGTCGGAAATGTAATGCCCCTTACCATAATCATGAGCTTCAGCTTTCAAATTAAATATAAAGACAGTTAATAATGTCTTTAGTTTTACCATCAGTTCAAGCCCGAAAGTGGAACAGAGTCGCATGACAGACACAGTGATGATGCTCGTATGTATTTGCAGTACACAAGCCGCGGTTAAGACAGCTGACTCCACTGTAATGTGACCCTGTCTCTGTCTCTCTCTCTCTCTCACTGTTTAAATTAGGCGTTTTAGCCCATTCTGGAATAGCCTTCTCTTTTAGATAGAATAAATCCTTTTGTGGGAGACTTTGAGCTTTGTAACTCTGCAGATTGTATACATGCACGAACAGCTACATAACACACTAAAGAAAAGGAAAACAAGAAACTGCATCATATGACCCCTTTAAATATGAACTGTTTTCAACATTGATCGTAATACTGTAAATGTTTATTGAGCAGCAAATCGGCTGATTACAATGATTTCTGAAGGATCATGTGACACCGAAGACTGGAGTAGAAATATAATACATTTAAAATAAATAATAAATAATACAATAGAACAGTTATTTTTGCAGCCATAAGCGATAAAATAAAATAAAATAAAAAATAAAAACTTTTTCCAAGGATGATATTGATACTCTTATTTCTGGAGCAAAGACTGTTGGACTCCTTTACATAGTAAAATGCAAAGTAGCTCTGTTAACAAAATAATAGATTGAACCAAGTAATGTCTTCATAAGAAAAGGTTTTTCTTTGTGTGAGGGTTTATTGAGCAGGATATTAATTGTGTCTGGATCTTTTCCACTCTCTCTGACAGGCCTGGAAGGATTATGGATGCGATCATGGTTCGGACTGTTTCTCTAACATTTGTCATTCAGTTATCAAACTGCCAATTCTCTTCTTTGGAGGGGTAGAGGGTGAGAGGATGGTGGGCTTGAAATGAACATGAGCCAGCAGAGAGATTTATACTAATCCAAATCTTGGATTGATGTTCATAGAATATCACGACCGTGTGTGTGTGTGTGTGTGTGTGTGTGTGTGAGAGAGAGAGAGAGAGAGAGAGAGAGAGAGAGAGAGAGAGAGAGTGTGTGAGGAGTGTGAGTCATTCTCTTTAGATTAGAAAATTCAATGTGTATTCAAGGGCCATTTCTTGGCATGTCACAATCCAAAATCACCAATTAATTGCCAGAAAATACCACCCAAGAGCTGTATAGTACATCTGTCATCTTCATGACATCTTTTTGGAAGTGTCAGGATGTGAATATTAAACACCTAATCTCAATCCACCGTATTATTCTTCTAAATGTCCACTGGACATTAATGTGACAGCGCAGCTCCTTTGGTATTAGCATAAACTAGCATGTTTAGATGTCGGCAGCATCCAAGAAACTCTATTTTGAATGCATCATGCTTTTTGCCTCTCAGTATTAATCTCAATGACAATTTATTGATGAAATCTAAGAAGCTTTGACATCAGATATTAATCATTGTTTGTGCAAGCAGTACTACTTCATCTCTGTGGATTTGAAAAGCAAAAGGTTCCACATTAAGACATGAAACGGACCAAGACCAGCTGCAGCTACAGCCGGTCCTGCTAATTAATAATAGTTTATATCAGTACCGTGAGATTCAGTTTGGAGGAGGCACAACAGAACAAACAATGGGGGGGAGGGTTTGAAATGCATATTATGTTGAACTTCACAGCTGAAAAATACTGTTTTGGAATAATGAAGTCTTTAACTGTTTTAGTTCCTTTCAAACACACACACACACACACACACACACACACACACACACACACACACGCAGATCTCCCACGTCGAATCAGATAATAACGAGAAACAATTCAAAGGTAACAAACGGTTTCTGGTGGTTTATTGTCTGTGATGTTGTTTATGTTCTGCTAAGCATTACTTTAGATCTTCGCTTGGAACATTAAAGTCTATTATGTTCTTCCCAGACAGGATCCAGCCTAAAAACACAGTGTTTTAATCTGGTCTACTGTATTCCGTATTAGCATGGCTTTGATTTCTCTCCCTTGATTCAGTCACATTGAAGGTCATTTGAAAACTCTTTGATGCACAGCTACTCCAGTCTTATAATCAGATGTAAAAACAGATGTAGTCCTCCTCATTATTTTTAATAAAAGGAAAAACAAGCCAGAAGAAGAAAATCATGTGGTAGTGGTATGTAAACAAAACCGTTGTAATTAAAAAAGAAGTGGAAAATCAATCAATAGAAAAAAAAAAAAAAAAGTTTCCACGTATTAGTTAGCTGCAGCTCATCAAACCGCGGTCGCACAACGACCCCTCCTGGGCACTTCAACACTTTATTTTCTAAAAGAGCAATTCTAAAAGAGCTCCATGAGTGATGGGCGTCTTTTTAAAGATGGCTTCCCGCTCGTGTGTTTCTGGATGTAGTCGTTTCCTGGCTTCATCTGACGGTCACAATCGCTGTGTCTCATGCTTTGGCTATCAGCACGCTGAAGCAGAGCTCGTGGATGAGTCATGTTCTCATTGCAGAAACATGACCATCGCGATGTTGCGGTCAAGATACCTCCTCGTCAAACGAGGGGGTATCCCCCTCGCCATGCCCCGTCTCTCGGAGGGCTACTTCGGTTCATGGTCAGAGTGATCTGAGGATAACGGTGAGAGCTTCCCCGTAGATTGCGTTTCCGCGGGTCTCTCATTCCTCCAGCACATCGCTCCATCTGGTGTTTCCGAACTAGCTCGCTGGATCCTCGGACAGGGCAGGGCCCAGCATGTTGTTCGGAGCGCCAATGGATGACAGGATGTCGATCGCTGCATCGGAGGGTGAGCTAGGCTCTGGAGATGACGATTCGGCTGCGCTACCTCCGTCAGGAAGAGTGGCGTTGCCCGAGTCAGATCCAGAGCTGACTGCTATGCTTTCCTGGGCCGCCGAGTGTCGGGCTGCACCAGAGGCCTCCTCCTTCTCCTGAACGCTCGAGGCTGGACGATTGATTCCTGGGGGTGCAGGCTGATCGCTGGCAGCCACCTCCAGTTCCATTCTTCCCGGAGGTGCATGAGGAGGAGACTAGGTCTTGAGGACGGAGGAGGCGCCAGGCCTGTTTCGGGCAGAAATAGGTGTCTTACCTATTTCTGCCCGAAACAGGCCTGGCGCCTCCTCCGTCCTCACCACCCTCGACGGTGGGGCGGCCCAAGGGTATGTATAGATCCCCCCAGTTGAGCGCACTATTGCCGTGCAACTCTACCCACAAAGGGCTGCCACCTGAAGGGGTAATCCTCGCCTTCCGTCCAGGGCCTGTAAGTTCTTTTCCGCTCTAACGGCCAAGGCTTACAGTGCTGCTGGACAGGCCGCTTCTGCCCTGCACGCCATGGCCCTCCTGCAAGTCCACCAGGCCAAGGCATTAAACCAGTTCCACGAGGGTGGTGCTGACCCAGGTGTGATGCAGGAACTGCGCACAGCGACGGACTTCACCCTAAGGGCAACGAAAGTCACGGCGCGGGCCCTGGGTCAGACGATGTCCACATTGGTGGTCCAGGAGCGCCACCTATGGCTGATCTTGGCGGATATGAGGGAGGCTGACAAGCATCACTTCTTAGACTCCCCGATCTTCCAGGTTGGCCTATTTGGTGAAGCGGTGGAGGGCTTTGCCCAACAGTTCTCCGCCGCACAGAAGCAGAGGGAGGCATCCCGTCATATCCTGTATCGGCAGTCCGCTGCTGTCTCCACCCCACCGCCGGCTGCAGTTCCTCCGTCTGCTCATCGCCAAGGGCACCCTCCTGTTGCCTCCAGCTCGGCCTCAGCAGCAGCCTTCACAACGGCCGCAGCGTGGAGCTGGCCACAGGAAAGCGGCGCAGCCTGTCTCTGAATCCTGCTCTTCAGGAGATGATGACCGCACCACTCCTTACCCCGGAGGAGGACCGAGTGGAGAATCTTTGGTTTCCTTTTTGCTCTGTTCCGCCACTGGCTCCTCAGCCAGTGGTACCCAAAACATCAAAAAAAGAGCAGGCCATACTGGCCCAGTCAGACTTGGTTCGCCGAACTGATGCTCTTTGTGACAGCCCCTCCATGGCAAATTCCTCTGAGGAGGGATATCCTTTCTCAGAGAGGGGGCACCCTCTGGCACCCGTGTCCAGACTTCTGGAATCTCCACGTGTGGTCCCTGGCAGGACGCGGAGGTTCTGGGTGTGATACCTCCAGCGGTAGTAAACACCATCACTTCAGCTTAGGCCCCTCTACAAGACACGCTTACGGGCTAAAGTAGAACCTGTTCGTCGATTGGTGTTCTTCACGCCGGGAAAACCCCTGTAGATGCCCGGTCAGGGTCGTACTCACTTTCCTGCAAGATGGGTTGGACCAAAGGCTGTCTCCCTCCACCCTCAAAGTGTTTGTTGCCACTATTGCTGCACATCATGATGCAGTAGATGGTAAGTATGTGGGGAAGCACGACTTGGTCATCAGGTTCCTCAGAGGGGCGAGGAGGTTAAATCGTCCGCGCCCTCATCTGGTACCCTCTTGGGATCTCCCCTCGGTCCTGATGGCCTTGAAGGAGGAGCCCTTTTAGCCTCTGCAGTCAGTAGAGCTTAAGTTTCTGTCGTTAAAGACAGTGATCCTCACTGCTTTGGCCTCAGTAAAGAGGGTAGGGGACATGCAGGCATTTTCGGTCGACGATTCGTGCCAAGAATTTGGACCAGGTAAATATCCGGTTGTCTTGAGACCCCGGCCTGGTTATGTGCCCAAAGTTCCCACCACGCCCTTTAGGGATCAGGTGGTGAACTTGCAAGCACTGCCCCGGGAGGAGGCAGACCCAGCCTTTGCTCTGCTCTGTCCTGTCTGTGCCTTGCGCATTTACGTGGTTCGCACGCAGAGCTTCAGGACCTCAGACCAGTTCTTCATCTGCTTTGGAGGACAGCAGAAGGGAAAGGCTGTCTCCAAACGAAGACTTGCCCACTGGATAGTGGAGGCTATAGTCTTGGCATACCAAACCCAACATTTACCATGCCCCCTCGGAGTTAAAGCACACCTTACGAGAGGCATGGCATCTTCTTGGGCCTTGCGCCTCGATAGCAGACATCTGTAGAGCTGCCGGCTGGGCGACGCCTAACACGTTTGCGAGATTCTATAATCTCCGTGTAGAGCCTGTGTCCTCTCGTGTTCTTGCCTCAGGTGGCCAGTAACACCGGACCCGCTCGGTGTCGATCACGCTTGCTGCGCCATTCCCCTCTATGGACTGGATGCATGTGCTTATATTGCTTCTCAGTTCAGTTCCCCTTTGGCGAACCCTGTTGAAGTTCCTCCCGCACCCTCGGCGTGGCGGAGCGCCAGACGCCAGGTCCAGCACTTGTGTGTATGCCCAAGGTCAGCCCTTGTGCTGGGCTAGGTGCCTGTGTGTAGTGGTTCCCCTTCGGGTGAACCCACATGTGTATTCTTCCACGGTACAGCTCCCCTCACGGTGAACCTGTGTCTTTCCCTGGCAGAGAACTTCTGCCGTCTCTGCTGTGCATTGATCTCACCCCAGACTGGCTGAGTCTACCTCAGAGACTTCCATATGTAGTACTGCCCTTGGTCAGTCCACATGTATAATCTCCACATGGTACCTCATTTATGCAGGATGTGGCTTCCGTAGCATTCCCCTACTTGGGTACGTTTTCCCAGTGTTATCCATACCCATTGTACGGAACAGCAGTGGCTGTCATCTCTGCCTAAGCCCTGTCCTATCTTCCGTCCCAACTGGTGTGGGGGGACTTGCCAGCTTCCGCAGGGCACTGGAGGGGGTCAGTAATAGTGCCGTTTTCATAGGGATCCCATTTACGTCAGTCACTATGACGTAACGTCGAATGTGACTGACTGAAAAGGAACGTCTCGATTACGTATGTAGTCCTCGTTCCCTGAAGGAGGGAACGGAGACGTTATGTCCCGTCACCACAGTTGCTGTACCACCGCTGTACGGCCGAGGCACACCGTCTTGGCTCCTCAGCGAAAAACTGATGTGCACGCGCTCTCCTTTTATACCCGCTCTGCAGGGTGGGGTGCACGATGCAAAGCACGCACGCCAACTGTCATTGGCTTGTTTTGTTAACACTCGAAGGTGATCTCTGGCGAGATCCCATTTACATCAGTCACTATGACGTAACGTCTCTGTTCCCTCCTTCAGGGAACGAGGGTTACATACGTAACGGAGACCTTTCTTTCATTGGCTGTCACACAGCCATATGTATCTTATCAGATTCACGCATGATGCATGTGATGCACACATTGAATAGACAGAATGATTATGATGGTCATTACATAAAGACACATATGTTTTTATCATTTAATTTGAGGAATGCTCACGCATATACACTATATTGCCAAAAGTATTGGGTCACCCCCTTCTAATGAAAATGTTTGACTACTTTAGTAATTTCCATGAGTACAAATCTTAATGTTTAAGCATATAATGATATTCTAGGGAATTGTGTGCTTCTAATTTTAAAGCAACAGTTTGGACAGGGCCCTTTTCTATTCTAACATGACAATGCCTCTGTGAATAAGGCAAGGTTCAAAAAGAAATGATTGATTTAGTCAGTGTGGAAGAACTTGACTGGTCTGCAGAAAGCCAAGTCCTAATCCAAGCTGAACACATCTGGTGTGACTTTAAATGCAGACCTTGAGCCAAAAACTCTTTACCAAACACCAATGACAAACAAGTAGGAAATTACTAAAGTAGTCAAACCTGTTCATTAGAAGGGGGTGACCCAATACTTTTGGCAATATATTGTATATACATATTGTTTATGTATAATTGTTTTTGTTCACTGGTGTAGCACCAGTTTATTGAATATAAGTAGGAATATATGAGGGTTTTTCTTCATCTATTTAGCCCTGCACCTGTACACAATTAACTTAAATTAATTTAAAAAAAAATAAAAAAATAAAAAAAAATAAAAAACATTTTACACTCTCACTAGTTTATTTCATTTGAGAGTTCTGTCTTTTTTTTTTTTTTTTTTTTTTTTACAGAAACCTGAACATTAACATCTTATGTATTGTTCTTTGGCTAAAAATGACAGACTCCTTTGTCTCCTTTGCTGAGGCTAATTCCATTGTTAGCATGCTAAAAACCCAAAATTTAATTAAATTTACACACTTTTTGCATAATTTGACAAAATTACTGAATTCTTAGCTAACATTCTGGCAAGGTTCTCTCAAAGCTTTGAACTGTAATTCTGCAATCAATGCATTCTTGCAGCAATGTTAATGGAACATTCTTTCAAAGTTCTCTGTTCCTTAATAATGTTCTTATTACTCTTAAATAACATTTTTTTTTTTTATGTGGCTACTTGTTTCAAAATATTCAGACAATATTCAAAAGTAATATTCCCATAATGTTTACAATATTATAAAATTGAATGTTCTCTTAACATTATCTTAACATAAAAAAAAATAATAATAAATAAATAAATAAAACAATCTACTCTATTTTCAGAGAACATTCACAATTAATATTTTTATTACTTAATGGGAACATTAACAAAACATTTAGCTGGATTGGTGCACAATAAAAATATTTATATTTTTATATTAATATTAGTATAATATTATATTAACTTTGAATTTAAATGTTAAGCATGTTCTTCACTCTTCTTGTAAACAAGTACACTAACTTGTAAAATTATTATTATTATTATTATTATTATTATTATTATTAATGGCAAACTTGTTGAATGTGATGGAGATAATGCCTGGAGATGATACTTTCTAATTTTTCTTTCTTTTTGAGAACAAATAAAAAGTTTATACTACAAATATTAAAGGTGTAAATGAATGTCAAGTGCAAAGAGTGCTCATGAACGTTTTCAATCTTGAAATGAATTTATTCTGGTAATCACATTTACTATTTCAAAATAATTGTTATGCTATTTCACATTACCAACCTTTCATTTCAAATGCACATAAAACATAGGCTGCAAAAACAGACCTTGTTTGTGCATGTAAAGAAGTTATTTACCAAAAGGAAAGCAAACTGCATTATTATTTTCACTTCCACATAAGGTTTGGAGGACATACAAATGCTGCAAAGTTGTTGTAAGTTAGCACAGCTCTCCTATCGCGATGCACCTGCCGTTAAGGTGCAAAAAGATGCAGAATAAAACCTTGTCCTGACAGACTGATCCAGATATAATGTAAAATATCTCTCATTCTGGACTCTTCCAGCGGTAGACACACACACACAGGTGTACCTGCTGCATAATTCATGTGACTTTCACTCTCACACTGGCCTGGTTTCCTGTGAAGGCTGAGCCGCAGAAATTACTCCAGTGTTTCTGATTGCAGAGAGAGCAGACAGAAGGTCTAGGGTTCATTTGTGTTCTGTGGGAGACTAGACAAAAGAACGCCATTTATTTTCTCTCTCTTCTTCTCTTTAGTAGGCTGGCATTTAATGTTGTTTCTCCAGGAAAGTTTTGAAGAAAAAGTACCTGTGTGATTTGAATGTATAAAGAGAAGCAAAGTGTTATATAACAGTTTAACAGAGGAAAACTTGTTTCCTCTACAATGAGGCATAAAGTATAACCTCAATCAGTTATTTTAAAGTTCAGATTCCTGGTGCTGGTAAACATTTTATTTAATTCTCAGCCAGTCTCAAGTAAATAAATGTTAAGCACATTATCTTTATCCAGTGAACACAATTTTACTATTAATTGTGGAAATAAAGATGCAAATTAATATTTTGTACTCCAGAAAAGATCCAGCTGATTTCAACCATGTAATTGCTTACAAAATCAGTAAATTCCTCATAATTCAAATACAAATATCTAAACATCTTTCATTTAAAATACATTTACTTGAGAAGCAAAATTACATAAGATATTAAGTCTTGTTTTCCAAAAAAAAAAAAAAAAAAAAAAAAAGTCAGTTTTTTGCTTAAAACAAAATAAAATATCTGCCGGAGTAAGAAAAACAATCTTGTTTTTCCCTTTGAATTAAGTTTAATTTTCTTACCACATTGACTGACATTTGAGGCATAAACTCACTTGATTGTGATACATCTTTCAGAAAACAAGATTTAATATTTCAAGTCATTTTGCTTCTCAAGTAAATATATCCTGATTTAAAAATGTGTGGATATTTCTTCTGGAAACAAGACAAAATACTAAGTAAGAGAAACTTTTTTCCAGTATATATTGTAACTAAGTGCAATGCATTCTTACATTATTATTATAGATGATTAAATATGTAATTCTGCTTTTTGTGCTGATCCTATTCTTTTATTTTTTAATCTTATTTATTTATTTGTTTATTTAATCTATCTATCCATGCATCCATCGATCCATTGATCCATCTATCTATCTAAAGTTTCAAATACAAGGGCAAAATAATAAACTAAGGGAGTATTTTTAATTTGCAACTTGTTTAATTCACTGAATTAGCCAAAATTCAGTGAAAATTTTTCAGAGAACTTCCACCAAAGAAAATTTGTAATATATACAGATTATACTGTGATATAAAATGACTCATTATGACTCCTACATGCTAATTTTCCAGGTCTCGTTCCCACAAAGTTAGTTAGTCTCTGACCCTCCAGGCAAAAACCACCCCAGTCAGAGAGCTAAGAATCCCATCCTCCATCTCTCACGCAACAATTCGCCGCTACAAGCTTCTTCAAACTGGTTTCTGCATTTCCCAGCCAATTGTTTGTGACAGTATATCATACCCTCAGATGTATTCCATAATTTCAGTAATAGCGTCGCATCAGTGAGTCTGTTGATAGTCTTTTGATCAACAGAAACAAAGTCTCTGAAGAGCATTAATGAGGCGCTGTGTCGGGCGTGTTAGCGTTTCCCCATTAGATACTGTGCTTATTATTCCATATTCTGTATTATATTTACACAATAGCCTTCACAAAACACCTGATGCAGTGATGTTTTATATTTATTAGTTCAGATAAAAAGCCTTCCTTTAGGAATTAAGCTGGAATAGATGCTCCCTGCTCTCATTTCCATAATCTAATAGTGTGTTTATGAGGGTGAGTGTTTATGTTGCTGTCTGAATAGAAATGATGCTAGCAGACAAAAAACGAGTACATGAGAGAAAGAGAGAGAGAGAGAAAGAGAGAGAGAGAGAGAATGAGAGAGAGAGAGAGAGAGAGAGAGAGAGAGAGAGAGAGGAGGAAGGAGGAAAAGAAAGAGAGAGTGTTTAACAACCTCCTCAAGCCGCATTGTTAGTCTCAGTAGACATTGAAAAATATACACACATACTTAAACACACGCACACAGGCATGTATTAATAATTTAGTAGCCATGTCTCACTGGGGTTCCCATATGAAATATTATTTCCTTCATTAATGGAGTTTAGAAGGGGACAGAGTGCAGTTGCTTCTCTCAGCAATGGAATGTAATTGTGTGTGTCTCATCTGAACTTCGAGTCAGAACCCCTGAATGCTCCGGCTAAACAAGAAATGCACACATAATGAAATATTCATCAAAACAATTGAGCGCAATAATTGTATTGACAGTGGGGCAGGCTTTGTGGTCACCTGTGTGTGTGTGCGTGTGTGTGTGCATCTGGTTTTGCTTCAGGGTGTGTGTGTGTGTGTGTGTGTGTGTATGCATTTGTAAATGCATGTGTAGGAGTGCTTCTTGAGGTCCTTGCAATTGGACTTAACAGATTGTGAAAGTCTGGATGTAATAAATGAAAATAAAAATCAGAATATCCAAAACTGATTTTTGTATAAACTTTTTGAGATAGAACTACTATGAGCTCTGGTGCATGCTTTTGTAATCAGTTTCATATCAAGTCTCTTTTTTTCCTCCATATCAACATTATTTTTAAAAGAGGCCCAGTTCCAAAAATACTACCATTATTGACAATTATGAAGTGAAATCCACCAATCAGAGAACTTACTGTCACCATGGAAATGGAAATTGCAAGCTGGGTTTTGATTATTTTTTTGGCAGGCTACAGTAACTAATGTTACTGTAGTTAATAGGATGTTAAAGGACAAAAAAGACAAATAAATAAACACACACACACACACACACACACACACACACACACACACTGATGCTGCATTTATTTAATATGAATACAGTAAAACTGTAAAATATTAAACAGTTTAAAAATAACTTTTATATTTGAATTAATTTTAAATAGTTTTTTTTTTTTTCTCTCTGTAATGGAAAAGCTGAATTTTCATCATCATCACTCCAGCCTTCAATGTCACATGATCCTTCAGAAATCATTCTAACATGTTGATTTGATACTCATGAGACATTTATTTCTATTGTTATTATTTCTTGAAAATTGCTATGTTGATTAATGAAGTATGAAGACCAGAAATTAACAGAAAGTTTGAAGAATAACATTTATTTGAATAATAAAAACATTTTATTTTGATAAAAATAGAGTATACACATATTGTAATGACTCCAAACTTTTGAATCTTTTGAATGGTAGTGTATATATTATAATAATAAAAAGATTAATTGACTTTTATTATTATTTAAATTAATGTTTCTTTTTTTTATTTCTACAAACACCTATTTTTTTTCAGTGTATTGCTGTCCAGTAAATTACCACGTAGCCACAGATTTAACAATACAGTCAGCAGACACTGACTGACAAACACTATTCCCATTCTTACTGAAAGCATATACTTCACTTTTAAAGAAAGATTGCCAACTGAGACTGACACAAAAAGCTAATTGTCACTTATTGATCCACGCCTACAATGAAGCTCTTTAAAAGCTTGACAATACTACAGCATAAAGCATGTTTCCATCCCTCGCGCTTGTCTTTTCAGTCCAGTAATTGAGAATATGTCTCTTTAGAAAATCTGTAGATGTCAATGTCTGTGGCCTTGGTTTAGTCTGAAGATGTAGCTACATGCATTATTTGCATGCTCTTTGGGGAGATTTCTCTTCAGTTGCATTTGTAAAGCTCTTGTTAACGGCACACATCACCTTGCCGCTAATATCCTCAAGGAGTTATTAGTCTTGTTTAAAATAACACAAGTTTAAATAATTCATCATTCAGGCTCATTTAACTGAAACAGGGTGGGTGTGCGAACAGGAGGACAGGTCTTGCATTATAAAGACTATTAATATTCCATAAGGCACATAAGCAGCTCGGGCCATTTATCTGTCACGTCATAATGAAGGACTAACACCTGGGAGCTTCCATGAAATGGGCTGATATCAGATGACTATATTAGTGTAAGTGTTGCACTGAGGTGTTTGTGTGTGTGTGTGTGTGTTTGCGCATTTAGGCGATCCTCATCAGATTGAGTTACTCCCAAATTCCCCAAAGAATAACCTGCCTAAATTGCTTCTTTCTCCCTTTTTTCCACTCTGCAACCTAAACAGATGTTGACACTCTCTATCCATCTAAGAGTCATGGACAATGCCCTGTGGAGGAGTGACTGGGGAATTGTGGCTGATACACATATTGTGCCGCTCACGGTCGCTGTAGGCACAGTTTGAAGTCAATATCCATCATTTGAATTGGAAATTGGTACATACACCGATATCACCTCACTGTTTGCAGAGGATGAATGCGAGGACAAGGTCATGGTTATGGGATCAGAGACCCTGACTAGGTCCTTGTCACTGGCAGACATTGGCTGTTATTGTAATTAAAACTTTAATGGACGAATTCATTCAACAGTTGCATACCGTATTGAGTGCAAGAACCTGCCTATCCACTATAACCACAATACAGCTTATAGAATTTGAGATTTTTTTTTTTTTTATTAACGTCATTCCAAACCTGTATGCTGTAATTTTCTGTGTCAAACACAAAAACAAAATTTTGAAAAATTTCAACAGGATTAATTTATTTATTTTTTTTACATGCACTGCTGGTTAAATATTTGGAATAATTAAGTTTTAATGTTTTAAAGGTGTCTCTTATTCTCAGAAAAAAATCAAAATTATAGTAAAAAGTGATATTTTGAAGAAACTGCTTATTCACTAAGCAACACTACAACTTACAGGATTTTTATTTATTTATTTGACATTTATTTTATTTTACAAAAAAAATTATTTTATTTTACAAAAAAAAGAGAGAGAGAATTTAGAAGATTTTTTTGCAGTTTATTTATTTTTACACTAATGGTCAAATGTTTTGATATTTTTTTTAATGTTTTAGAAATAAGTCATTTTAAAGTCACTCATTAAATCTCCATTTATTTAATCAGAAAATACAGTAAAAGCAAACAATGTGAAATATTTTTACAATTTAAAAGACATTTATTGTATTATTATTATTACAGTTTTTCTTGATTGCTAAAACACTATAACTAAGCTTTTGAAGTAAAATTTCAAAACCATAACGTCATTTTTCAAAAAGCACACCCAGTTCTCTAAACTCTAAACACTACTCCCCTGTTTTGACACATGATTTGGTGAACTGTTACTGCAAAACTCTACACACAAATCCCAAAGTTTCTCGGTGCTTAGACCATGTGGTCATTTAGAAAGCACTAGCATTCAATATTTTTCACTCAAATCTGCACAGTTTGAGCTCAATTAGCACACAATTACCCAAGTGGAAACACTAGGAGTCAAAATTTATCACACACCAACCAGAACCTTCGATGGATAAAAGGGTAAAAAGTCAGCTTACAGTTTTTCTCAGTGGCTTTGTGCATTTCTCGAATCAGAAATGAAATTCTCAAAACTACTTGTTCAACCTCCACATTATCTAGTCACTCGTGCACATCATAAAACGTTTCTCATTCTTTTGATCAAGTTGCGACTGCTTTGGTACATTCATGCAACTGATTATGTACATTTGTCTGTGGTTTCCTACATTATCAGTTGCTATTGTCATGTTGCTCAAGATGTATTATATAGTTCTCTGTGCTATAGTCTTACCCCTCAATACATCAAGTCATTAGCTCATCGTATAAGTCATTACGGTAAAGGCAAAATGGTTGATCTAGTTGTCATACGTAAACTGTCAAGCAGATTTTCTACACATTTCAATTAGACTTTTTATAAATTTGCCATGAACTGTTGAAGTGAATCTTGACTTTCACTAATGAAGAGAATATACAGTAGATCAACCAATTATAAACCAGTTCTCTGAAATAGCTCAAAGGTACATCTCATGAACCTTCAATTGGAAAGCATATATAGACAGAGGACAACACAAGAGTTACAAATTCTGACAGTGGACTTTCTAATTTTTATTTTCGCCTTTGTGCACATACTTCTTTTTGTTTTCTATTTCACAATGACGTTGTAAGGGTTTTTTTTGTTGTTGTTGTTGTTGTTTGTTTGTTTTTTGGGGGTCAGACCACTAGTAAAAGTGTAATTGTGTATCATATCCAGTCTTTTTCAATCAATATCCCACATACAGTAATGTGTACATTTGTACTTTTGAAATGGATATATGGCATACATAAGAAGTGCAGCCTTCTGCATTTCAAATACAGTAACTGTCATCCAAACTGTTGCCATAGTTTACAGCAGGTAATGCTAACAGAGTGCAGTGTTATATTGACAACATGACTAAGCATTTTGCCTATCTTGTTTGTGAACAATGACACAAGGACATCAGGCATGCAAGAAGATTTTACCCCTGATGTTGATGTTGAAGAGGTTATTTTGCCTGTCCCAGACCAAAGACGTGATGCTGGGGCAGAATAATTATTTTTGTTGTTGTTTGCTGTATTGTACTGTACTCTACAGTACATTAAATTGAGGAATAAAACATGTGGGGAGTACCACACTTATTACCGGTTTTTGTAGTATTGTTTTGAATTTATCTTATCAGTGTGTAAGACTGTGTTGTAGTGTGTGTGTTTTTGACTGTTTGTGTGTCATGACTGAGCAAAGTTTAGTTTTTCGGCAAGACTGAGTTGTTTTGAGTGGAGAGCTTCATTTTGACCTGAATATAGGAAGTTCGGGGAGTTGAGTTAGAAGTTATGGATTTGTGTTTACTGTTTTGAGAATACGAGGCATAGTTTCAAGAAATGTGTTTAAGCAATCGAGCAAAACTGTAAATTGCCATCATAGGAATTAATGGCATTTTAAAATGTATTAAGATATATTTTTTTTTATATAATGAATTATTCCTAATGTATATAAAAATGTATTATTTTATATATTATAAATTAATTATTTCAAACTTTTGACTGGCAGTGTGCATTGAGATTTATAGTGACATAGAAAGAAAGAAAGAAAGAAAGAAAGAAAGAAAGAAAGAAAGAAAGAAAGAAAGAAAGAAAGAAAGAGTTTTGTGTGATGAGTACACCACAATTTGATTCTCATTGTGCAAAGTAGTTATTCAATATCAAATTAAATCACAAAAACATCACAGACAGTGTGTACAAATAATAAATGTTATCAGAAACTATAACACATTCTTAAAATCCATGTTTTTTTTTAACAAATACATACCAAACACTTTTTTTCTTTCTTTTCTTTTTTCTTTTCTTTTCTTTTTTTTTTTTTTTTTTTTTTTTTTTGGATTTAACTGCACTAATAAAAAATAAATATGACAAGATAAAATTATGTTTATTAAACTTCTTACAATTTGTACACCTGTATGAAAGCGAGTTTGCTGTCATGTGCTCGGCAGACGCTGTTTGCAGAAGATTAAGCGCATATACCTTTCATCCGAACCGCCCACCTGCTTCTGACTAAAGCTCATCTTATGGAATAAATCTATTCCTTGATGGCCCCCCACATGAGAAAGAAAAACACTTTCTTGCACTCTTAATTAGTGAGAGTAGAACACATTTGTTTGGATCACTTTTCATTATGTCACTCATCTGAAGACATTTAGAAATGATCTAATGCCAGAGTATAGCAATGGAAATCTAATTACAATCGCGCGCCTGTGGAGTGCATCCAGTTTGTCAATGTGCATCTGTATAAATCATTTATTTTGAGTTGGATGTCATCCAGCTCCTTGTCAAATCAAATCTCATGATAATCAAGATAATCACAATAATTAAATCTGGTAAAATGTATAATGTAATGCAAGAAGCGTAAATTTAAACAGCAACTTTTCTCTGAGGAGGCAAAGCCTTTTAAAAAACAAAAATTAGGATAAAATGTAAAAATTACAGAGGAAAGCAGCATCTCTTTAGCCTCTCTTGAGCTTACTGTGTTCTCATTGAGATTCTGACATGAATGCGAAAGGCAAAATACAGGTGAAAAGTCACATGAGATGAGTCTCCGTCTTATTGTGATTGGCTGAATGTTTTCAACCGCTCCGCCAATTTTACCATAAAATAGTGTAAGTGGATGGACTAATTACAAATTAAATAGCACACCCACACAAAAAAACACTACTTTCTGTCACGTTCAAATCAGAATGAACTTGAAATTACTTGAATCTGTGAGTGAGCCAGTATTTAGCGAGCTCCCAGCTTGATTAAATTCAAGGTGACCCTTCATGTCGGCAGCTATCATTACACTTCTAGAGTTTGCCAAGGATTTGTTGACTAATGATCCAAAAGGACGGTAATTATATTAATAATATTGTTTAAGCATGAGTTATTGGAATGACAAATAAAAGCTACATGAAAATATGCTTGTTATTGTTGTAGCTATTATTTTTCAGGCAAAGCAAAAGTTGTAGAAAAATGCATGAACTTAGTGAGAGATTTGGCACAAGGAAGGAAGGAAGGAAGGAAGGAAGGAAGCAAGGAACTAATGGAATTTAAATAGATATTTATTAGCAATTTTCCAAAAATATAAAGCCACAAAGTCACATCAAAGAAAAATGACAAGAAAGAAAGAAAGAAAGAAAGAAAGAAAGAAAGAAAGAAAGAAAGAAAGAAAGAAAGAAGCGAGAGTTGTGCAGAGTAGCTGCAGTACAGTGGCCTTAGGCTGGTTACTGCTACATGAATACTGATTGGTTTCATTGCAAATATGTGAACCGTTACAGTGAATTTCCTTCAGTGTGAAAGCTCTTCTCTGGATTGTGAAACCACACACACACATAATATACCTTGCACAACTGGTTTTACAACTTAAAATGTGACTCCCAGTAATTTGCTGTGACTAAAATGCACACAGACCTCATTACCATCATTTATACTACCTTAGATCTGCAAATGCTGGCACACACATACACATATAGACAGAGATGGGCACAATTACATCAAAAAGTATTTAGTTACAAATACAAGCTCATCAAATGTATTTAATTAAAATACAAAAATTCTGGTGTGAGAAATGTATTTCATTAAAATACAAGTAATTTGTAATTTGAAAATACAAAAACATAATCAATATTTACAAGCAATCAAGTGCAAGAGACCGTGCCATAACATTTAGATACACATATAAGATGCTTTCCCTTCCTTGAACAACTTATGAACAACATATTTATAAACAACATACTCTTTAACCCTAACACAATATATTGATCCATATTTCTTCTAATTTCTGTTTACTTGAATACCATCAAGCATTTCTCTACGGAGCACTTTAAGGGACATGGTGGTGGGAAAAATTCGAGGTGAGTAGAAAAAATTTGGGGTGGGAGGAAGAAATATTTTTCAAATATTTTCCAGTTGAGTTCGGACAAACTCTTCCTGTTTACTTTACAGCTTGTAGTGGTTCATACAGCGCTGTATGTTCACAATGGAGCGGTTCATAGAGTTTTATTTTGAACTTGGACTCAAATAAAGAAATAAATCAGTGCTTAGTTCAAGGCACGGTTTTGGGACATTCTAAAAAGCTTAATGTGGCTTACTGTTTTAAACAGTGACATTGGAGGACCAAATTCGATAATAATAAAAGCTGATAAAATTATTAGGCTAATATTAATAACCTTATTAATAATATTACTTTTAATAAAGCAGAATAGCCCAGAATATGAACGCAACGCCCTGCAAGTAAGCTTTTTCTCCCCCATAAAACGCTTAAGGTAGGCTAATGAATGAAAATGGTGATTTAAAAATACCAAATCTGTTTACAGTTTATACGCACAGCCCAGAACGGAACGCACAGTTTTTTCTACCCCGCAGACAAAATATTATAAAAAAAAAAAAACTCTTAGCACGTTGCTTTTCTGTGCATATAGTGTATATTTTTAATAAAATATAAAACTTGGGCTTTTTATCACTGTTTTTTTTTTTTTTTGTTTGTTTGTTTTTTATTAAGTCACGTTAAGCATGCTTTTCTATGAGGAAGAAAACGCTTACCGTGCAATTCAGCTCATATTTTGAGCTTGCATGTACACAGTACATATTTTTAATACATATATAATAGGCTATAGCATATTTGGTCTTTTTTATCATCTTCATTAGGCCACGTTAAGCGTTTTATGAACCACTGCAAGCTGTTCCGTTCTGGGCTCATCTGCTTTTATGTGCATAATATAAACTGTAAACAGATTTGGTATTTTATAAAAAATCACCGTATTTGTTCATATAGCCTAAGCGTTTTCTATGGGGGAGAAAAAGCTTAACATGCAGGGCATTGCATTCATATTCTGGGCTATTCTGCTTTATTAATAGTAATATTATGAATAAGGTTATTAATATTAGCCTAATAATTGTATTAGTATTTATTATTATTGAATTTGGTTCTCCAATGTCACTGTTTTAAAACATTAAGCCACATTAAGCATTTTAGAATGTCCCAAAACCATGCCTTGAACTAAGCACTTCTTTATACTTGAGTCCAAGTTCCAAATAAAACTCTATGAAACTCTCCATTGTGAACATACGGAGCTGTATGAACCACTGCAAGCTGTTAAGTAAACGGGAAGAGTTTGTCCGAACTCAACTGGTTTTGCGAGAGAATGCAAATATCTTTGCGAGAGAACGCAAAAGTTTTGCGAGGGAATGCAAAAGTTTTGAGAGAACACAAAACATTTGAAAAATAATTTTTCCTCCCACCCCAAATTTTTTTTACTCACCCCGAATTTTTCCCACCACCATGTCCCTTAAAGGGCTCCGTATTTCTCCACTTTATTTTTTCACGTTTCTTTATCACTCCTTTATCGTTTCTTTATAAGCATGTCAAAAATTAAGCAGTCCTGCAAAACTGTATTGTCATACCACCTAATCCTACTCAAGAGAATGGCTCCAGCTATTTCACTGTCAACAGTAAAGATTAACTCCTGAAAATGTTGATATTTAGCTGTTAAAGGGCTCTATGTAGAACACAGAAACCCTTGTTATTAGCGACACCGGTGGCCGTTAAGTGAACTGTGCAGTAACTCATTGCTCTTGCTCTTGCACACACTCCAAAGTAATGCCAGCGAGCAACGGACAGTGAGATTAACCGACATCATGTCGACAGATGTGGTTCATTAAAATTACACTGCAATGACAGTTTCCCTTGGATTTTCCTAGCAAAACCGCCCTGAGTCATTCACATAATAATTAGTCTACAGGCTCTCATTTTTTAATTTTCGTTACATGCTGTTCAGACATTAGCAATAATATTTATTTTAACTTAATTCTAGAAAAATTTCAGTTTGTCTATAGAAACAAGTAGCTAACTTTTGCCAAGCAAGCTAACATCACTTGTCAGATAGCAAGTAAAGTTCTAGAGCAACATTTTCTTCTGTCCTGTAATAACATTCAGTGAGCAATATCTGATAGTATATATATTTTAATACATAGCCAGTTTGCAGTGAGCACCAAAACAGCTTCTTTTGTTTTATTCCAGTTGGAACCATGGACGAATTAAAGGTTTATTTCACCCAAAAATGGAAGTTGTGTCATTAATTACTCACTCTTATATCATTTTACACCTGTAAGACCTTCTTTCATCTTTATGATGAAATCCAAGAGCTTTCCCTTCATAGGCACCAACGCAACTTACACATTCCCAGCCTAGAACGGTAGGAAAGACATTGTTAAAGTACTCCATGTGACTTCAGTGGTTTAACCTCAATTTGATTAAGCAATGTGAGTGCTTTGTTTGCACAATAAAACATAATTTACAACTTTATGAAAATATTGATCTGCATTGTGTTCACAAAAGCATTAAAACGCATTTGTGTTGTGTTCATGCCATAGAAGACTCGCGTCAACACAATACAACAAATTGTGCTAAAGAGATATTTGTACATGAAAATGTGCAGAAAAAATATATATTTTGTACATTAAATTGTTCAGAAGAGAGGTTTTATGGGAAGCAGTGCATAGTGCAAAAAGATTTAGTAGTGCAATGCTCAAGTAAACATTATTTTGTAGTGCAATGTTCAAGTAAACATATATTATCTTATTGAGTCTTTGTACCTTATCTTAAGTGTCTAGTGTGCATATAGTGGGACGAGTGCGTTACTACAGGTGGTTTGTATAGCCCACTCACCTGTGTGTATCACACTCAGAATTGCACTTAGGAAAATTGTCAAAAGTTATTTATGAGTTGGGGGGCTGAGGTGTTCATGGTTTCAGAGGGGGACTGGGAGATTGGAGTTAAGAGCTCTCACAGCCTGGGGAAAGAAGCTTTTGAGCAATCTGACTGAACGAGCTTTGATACTCCGGTACCTTTTACCTGATGGCAGGAGCAAGAAGAGGTTGTGGGAGGGGTGGGAGGGGTGGGTGGGGTCCTTCACGATGCTGGAGGCCTTGCTGGAGCATCGTGAAAGGAAAATGTCCAGGATGGAGGGGAGAGGGGCACCGATGATCTTTGCGGCAGTGTTCACTGTCCGTTGTAGAGTCTTGCGGTCAGCAGCACTGCAGTTCCCATACCAGACAGTGAGGCAGGTGGTCAGCACGCTCTCAATGGTGCCCCTGTAGAAAGTGGTGAGGATGGGTGGAGGGAGACTTGCCCTTTTCAGCCGGTGGAGAAAGTGGAGGCGCTGTTGTCCCTTCTTGTTAAGTGACATGACGTTGGTGGTCCAGGTGAGATCCTCTGTGATGTGCACTCCCAGGAATTTACTGCTACCGACTCTCTCCACAGTTGAGCCGTCGATGGTCAGTGGGGGGTGGTCAACAGAGTTTCTCCTGAAGTCCATCACAACCTCTTTTGTCTCACCCACATTGAGGGACAAGTTGTTAGCACCACACCATTCAGCCAACTGTGCCACTTCCTCTCTGTAGTGTGTTTCATCGTTGTTGCTGATGAGGCCTACCACAGTTGTGCCATCAACAAACTTGATGATGTGGTTGGAGCTGGACTTGGCAGTGCAGTCGTGGGTCAGCAGTGTGAAGAGCAGCGGTAGCTCAGTGTGGTGGTGCTGGAGGTGTTGCGGCCGACACGGACTGACTGAGGTCTTGCAGTTAAAAAGTCCAGGATCCAATTACAGAGGGAGGTGTTAAGGCCCAATATTATATTTGAATAATATTTTTGGAAATGAAGTGGTAAATTATGTTTTTTGTGCAAAAAAAGCACTCGTGTCACTTAATAAAATGGAATACTTAATGATACATTTAATGACATGGATTACTTGATGTCTTTCCTACCGTTCTGGACCTTGAATGTGTAAGTTGCATGACTGATTGTAGAGGGGCAGAAAGCTCTCGGATTTCATCAAAAATATCTTAATTTATGTTCCAAAGATAAACGAAGGTCTTACAGGAGTAGAATGACTCAAGGGTGAGTATTAACAACAGTTTTTTTTTTTTTTGGGGGGGGGGGGGGGGTGAACTAACCAGGATCCAAGAGGACATGATTCACTTGCATCTAGCCAAAAACTATGATAGGCTATAGTTGGCAGTACTATTAACACAGGTGAAGAAATAGCTTAATTGCCAGGTGTTTACTCATACAAGGAATTTGTTATGGTGACAGAGGCTTCCACAGCACAAAAAGAATGACAGTGACAAGACAAGACACAGATAATAGAAATAGAATAAGTAAATAGGAAATAATAATATGTAATTTTTTGAAAGACCACAATATACAAAATAAAAATGATATGGTATTTGTGTGTACAGGTGTATGTACAAATGCAAGGAAATGTAAATAAGAAGCTTGGTGTGTTAAATAAATGCATGTATAAATACGTTTTTTTTTTTTTTTTTTTTTTTTTTTGTGTGTGTGTATGTTTGAAGAAAGATATTGTATTATTTGAGGAAAAAAAAGAACTAGGCCTACTTGATTATGTATTTTGAGTATTTCAAATACAAAATACTGTCTCCCAAAGTATTTAATTACACATTACTTTTGATTTTTTTTTTTTTTTTTTGTCCAGCAAAATACAAATGACAAAATACGTATTTAGTAATTAAATACGTATTTCAAATACATTTAACTGAAATACTGCCCATCTCTGCATATAGACACACACTCCACAGTCCAATGCAAACTAATATCCTTTTCATGCTTTCTCTCACACCTCAACCATAGAAAGTTTCTCACCTTCTCATCTTACAGACTGCAGAACTAGTGTGCTATACTGTCTGCACACAAACTACAGAGGCCAATACTATGGCTTTATGACTATGGCTTTGTCTCATGACTTTTTTGAAGCCTTAGAGGCACAAATAAGATATTTAATTTATTTTATTTATTTATTTATTGAGAGAGAGAGAGAGAGAGAGAGAGAGAGAGAGAGAGAGAGAGAGAGATTCATAATAATCTATTAAACTGATGTTCAATTCATTACAGTAAAAAAAAAAAAAAACAATTGTTACATATTAACTCATTTTGATTAATTAACAATTTAGTGTGCAACCATGTTTTGCTACAAAAAAAAAAGTAACATTCCTTAAAACTGTGACACCCAAGAAGTAACTTTAATGGGAATATGTATTTATTTACTTATTTATTTACACTTTGTATTTAATTGTATTCATTTATACATTTAATTTAATGTTTATCTACTGTCTATAGCTAAAACTAAATCACATAAATCAATGTTTAATCTTTCAAACATTGTAGCTGTCACGGAGCCGACAAGACAAGAGACATGCGGATCCATGTGTGAGCTTTTATTTACAAAGGCGTGATCAGGAAACAAGCAAGGGTCAAACAATGGCAAACGGGTATATCATGGGCAAGACACAACAGTAGTACAATAAACAAGCGAGGGTAGGTCGACGGCGAACATAATCCAACAGGACTTGACAAGAGAGATAATCCAGTACACGAGCAATAGTCCAGGCAGGGGCAAACAGAGTCCGAACGGCAAGGCAAAGGGTTAATCCAGGAAACACGGGCAAGAATCTGAACACGAGAAAACAGGCAAGGCAAGACTATCGCAAGGAGTGTGATATACGCAATACAATATTCGGCGACTTGAACAAGGAAGTCCATGGTTTATGGACTTGGTTCCATGGTTTATGGCAAGCAGATGGAAGTCCATGGACCAGTTTCATGACAGAGCCCTCTCTGGGAACTGGAGTGGCTGGACAGACAGACGGTTCAAAATCAACTGTACTGGCTGGAGTAGAACTGGCAGGTAGCTCAAAACCAAGGGCATTGACAGAAGCTGAAGCAGACAGTTCAAAGACAGAAACTTGACAGGAAGATAAATCACACTCAGGCTCATTAATTAACATAGAACAGACAGATGGTTCACTCTCAGGCTTATTGGTCGAAACTGGACACGCAGATAGTTCAGGATTAAACTCACTGATTGGAAATGAACAGACAGACTGTTCACTAATGGTCTCTTTGGCAATGACAGGTAGGGAAGAGAGTTCCTGAACGGCCCTTGTAGCCACAGCAAAACAGTCAGGAAATTCACAGACTGCATCCTCGGAAGTGACAGACAAGGCTGAGAATTCAGAGTCAGCCTCCTTGGCTGGGTCGGGACAGGACAAAAGTTCATAATTGGCCTCCATGGCTGGTTCAGAGCAAAGCAGGAGTTCGCAGGCGGCCTCCATAGCCGTGACAGGACAGGCAGAGAGATCACAGACGGCCTCCATAGCCGTGACAGGACAGACTGAAGGTTCACAGACGGCCTCCCTAGCCGTGAAAGGACAGGCAGAAAGATCATTGACGGCTTCCATAGCTGTGACAGGACAGACTGAAGGTTCACAGATGGCCTCCTTGGCCGGGGCAGGACAGGACGAGAGTTCGCAGACGGCCTCCATAGCCGTGACAGGACAGACGAGGAGTTCCTTAATGGGCGCCACTACCGTAACCAGAGCTGAAGTGAAAGACGTCGCTTCAGGAGGTTCTGCAGCATACGCCGCCACCTCCATAGAATCCGGAACGAGCACTGCCACCTCTGGAGGTTCTGCAACCTCAGCCGCCACCTCTGGAGGATCTGGAGTGGGCAATGCCATTTATGGAGGTTCTGCAGCCTCAGTCGCCACCTCTGGAAATCCTTCCGCGGACGTTGTTGGCTCTGGAACTTCGGTGGTAGTGAACGCAGCCCATACACACCAAAAAGCAATTCCCCATATGGGAAATGCTGCAAACAGAGGAATCAGTTCAGGAACTGGAGGGTTACAGCGAGTGGATTTGGAGATACCAGCTGCGCATGCAGACACCAGCGGGTGCATCCCTCACACTGCATACTAGACTGAGATACCGAAGGACTGACCTCGAAGATCTGTGTGCAACAGACAGGACGTGACAAGACTCTTGACGATCAGCTGTAATGTGACGTGATAATGGGAGATCAGACGAGACGTGACGAGACTCTGGGAGATCAGCTGTGACGTGATGTGACAATGGGAGATTAGCTGTGACGTGACGAGACTCTGGATGATCAGCTGTGACGTGACTTGACTCTGGATGATCAGCTGTGACGTAACGAGACTCTGGGAGATCAGACGAGACGTGACGAGACTCTGGTGAGATCAACTGAGACGTGACGTGACAATGGGAGATTAGCTGTGACGTGACGAGACTCTGGAAGATCAGCTGTGACGTGACGAGACTCATGACGATCGGCTGTGACTTGACTCGACTCGACTCACAACAATCGGCTGTGACTTGACTCGGCTCACGACGATTGGCTGTGACTTGACTCGGCTCACGACGATCAGCTGTGACTTGACTGGACTCAAAAAGATCAGCTGTGACTTGACTGGACTCATGAAGATCGGCTGTGACTTGACTGGACTCAAAAATATCGGCTGTGACTTGACTGGACTCACGAAGATTGGCTGTGACTTGACTGGACTCACGAAGATCGGCTGTGACTTGACTAGACTCACGAAGATCAACTGTGACTCGACTAGACTCATGACGATCAACTGTGACTTGACTTGGCTCACGAAGATCGGCTGTGACTTGACTGGACTCACGAAGATCAACTGTGACTTGACTAGACTCACGAAGATCAGTGGTGACATGACTGAATTCATGAATGGCAGCTGTGACATGACGGAGCTTTGTTGTGTCCACCATTTTGCGACCAGGCTCTGCTGTCGATACCATTTTGTGAGCGTGCTCTAATGCGGCCGCCATTTCACGTGAGTGCGGTGTCGCATTCCTCCGCGACACCCTCAGTGAACGCTGAACCAACAGTCAATAAAGCATAGTCCATAAAATCACTTAAAGACGAACGGGGACCCTCATTAATTAGTCGCGATATGAGCGGCTGGTTAATGCCATCACAAAAAAAATCTATGAGCACACAGTCAGGTAAATCAGAATAATTAGCGACCTCCAAATACTCTTGAATATAGCTCTCGAGCGATCATGTGCCCTGCTCGAGAGCTAATAGCATTATAGCTGTGTCCATACCTGGCCAGAGTTCTTTAGAAAAGCAGCTGGATCCTCGTGTGGCCGAGTATTCTGTTACGGAGCCGACGAGATGAGAGACATGCGGATCCATGTGCCAGCTTTTATTTACAAAGGCATGGTCAGGAAACAAGCAAGGGTCAAACAAAAGCAAACAGGTATATTGTGGGCAAGACACAAGAGTAGTACAATAAACAAGTAAGGGTAGGTCGACGGCGAACGTAATCCAACACGGCTTGACAAGAGAGATAATCCAGTACACGAGCAACAGTCCAGGCAGGGGGCAAACAGAGTCCGAACGGCTAGGCAAAGGGTTAATCCAGGAAACACGGGCAAGAATCAGAACATGAGAAAACAGGCAAGTCAAGACTATGATACTACAGTTGGCTCCGTAGAGTTGCTATCGCTAGGAGAGTGGTATACGCAATACAATACTCTGTGACTTGAACAAGGAAGTCCATGGTTTATGTAGGGTGTGTGATTGTGTGATTGGTCTCAGGTGTGAGCATGTGATTAGTGAAATGGCTGCTGGGAAATGTAGTCCGGGGTAATCTGAAACAGTCTGTGCAATGTGAGAGTCAATGTGATGGAAGAGTGACCTCTGGTGGCAAGCAGATGGAAGTCTATGGACCAGGTTCGTTACAGTAGCCTAAGAAAAGACTGAACTTTGATTTCAGCTGGAAGTTCAACATTTTGTAAAGGTGAAGTGCTCATTTCTTGAAGAAAAAACATAAAAAATAAAAAAATAAAACTTCATGAGATTCAGGCCCCATTTTGTACTCTATTTGTGGAAAACATCTGGTACATAATAAGTACACTGGGACCAAATGTCAGACCTTATGGGGGGTCACACAGCTAGACAATTTTATGGAGATCTTCACAGACTTGCTGATCTTTCTAAAAGAAACGCTGTGTGCTGTAGATCTCAGAATCTGCAACAGATTTGGATCACTAAAACAAAGCCTTCAAAACCCACAGCATGTCAAAGAAAGCATTTATCGACAAGTGGTGTGAAGCATCATGCCAAGGCACATTTAAACTACACATAAAGAAAACAACAAAGGTACTTTGGGAGAACTGCATGCAATATCTGCTGTTGAAATGGTCATCGCCTGAGGAGCTCTGTACAGATAGTCAGAAATCAGACCTTTTTCTGGACACAAGAAGGGAAGAGAGGAACAAAGGTCAAATATATCTGACATGGAGCTGCACAGTTGAGGCTAAAATACAAGCCAGCATGGAGACATCCAATACACAGGACAGTTTTTGGATGGAAATTATATACAGGTAAATTCTAAAGACACATTGCACATTGATAACACAGCTCTGTATCTTAGAGAAAAAAAAAGGCTCATTTGCGCAAAAAAAAAAAAAAATAAATAAATAAATAAAATAAAAGGGGGGGCCTAATATTACCTAATTTGATAATGCTGAGTTCAAAAATATCAATAAAATTTATAACATCCCTTTTTTCTTTCTTTTTTTTAAATGAGATTTATAAAATTTTATATATATATATATATATATATATATATATATATATATATATATAGTTGTAACCTGCCTCAAAGGAAAATAGGATTCATGTGTTTTTGTGGCTTTTATTTATTTATTTATTTATTTATTTATTTATCTATCTATCTTAAAAGATTAAGGGATAATACAAGATTTCTTCACCTTATGCTTGTTGGGAGCAAAAATGCTACAAACGGCATCATATTTTGTGAGAAAGTATGAATTGCTAGAGCAAAACAGTGACTATGTTTGGAATCAGCACCCCAAAAGTATTGGATTTTATTCAGCAAATTTGATGAACGGTGTAATGTTTAATTATTATTAATCATTATTATTTATTATTATGTTTATTATTATTATTGATGTTGTTGTTGTTGTAAAATGAATCCTGTGTGTGACTCAAATGTACAGAATATCGCTCAGATCTCACAGTTAAAAATAAAATCATTAATCAACTGCAAATAAGAGCAATCTAAAAAAGCCTCTTTTTGAAACTCTTGTAAAAGGAAAAAAAATCTACGCTAGTTTTCTTTTTGGTCAGCGTGGTGTTTACACTCACAATATGTCATGCCACTTTTAATCAGAAAGACCTCTTAACTTCCCACAATCATTCTGACCCTTCACACTGACGTTTCATCTTGTGTATTTGTGTGTGTGTGTGTGTGTTTGTTATGGTTATCAGAGCTTTAGACTGTGGCTCTGAGTTTTTGATGGATTCATCATCAACAAGCTCTGGCCCCTTGTGACTGCAGCAGCGCAGATGCTCAAGGTCACCGGTACAGCTTATCAAAAAAAGCGATGAGGGAAAAGTGGGAGGGCTAGAGAGAAAGGATGAATGGAGAATAGTTAGAGATGATAGGGTAATTTGAAGTGACAAATATGTGTGTATGAGCTTTAAAAGCCGTGGGTATGTTAAGTATGTAATTAACTAGCAGTAATTGGCTGCCATTTAAAAACTGTCTATTGATCCTCTTTAATGCAGGGATTTATAGCCTCGGAAGAGATTCTTGACTGGGATTCCTGATTGCCCTTCTTCCTAAATGAAGCCTTTATGGATTTTCCTAATAAATATTATATTCCGATGCTTGAAGTTTGCAAAACAAAGTTGCTGATTCAGGATTACCATTCAAACTTTCAGCAGAAATTTAGCATTGGTGAAATCACATTTGGGAATTGAGCATATTCACATTTTTATTCTGATAAATCAAATGCATTCGGGTTTGTTTGGAAAAGTATTTTGTCGTTCATCTTTTACTAAAGGCCAAATGCATCCATTTATTACAAAGGGCTGTATTTCCCCAAAGAAATCAGAACATTTAACCGTTAGTCTGTCTGAAGCAAAACAAAACAGTTCAGCATGGTCAAAAATAAAAGATAAAGTTTTGTGGGACTGGCAAAAATATCATATCAATTCAGTCATTGGTGTTTCATTTCAACAAGCCAATGTCAGCGTTTACTAAACATAGAAAATGCCATGGGAAATTCACTATTTTTTTTATTTTTTATAATGCAGGAATACAGATGCAGTTTAAGGTCTGTGATGCAGTCTTGAACTTGCAAGAAAGTGGTCTAAGTAGCTACACTGTAAAAATTGATTTTTGAAGACAATTTGAGTATGTTTTACAAGAAAATACTATTTCAGTTCTACTTTAAAATTCAGTGTGTTTAATTAACTGGGTTACTTGCCATTTCTTTGTAATTGCTTGGGAAATTTACTAGCAATTTCTGAGTGAAAATTGTTTCAACACCAATTTTTTTTTTTATTTTTTTTTTTTTTTTAGTGTATACACTTAAAAATAAAGATTGTAGTAAGAAGAGTTAAAAGAAGAGTAAAAAGAGTTTTATAGTTCAGACTATAATATAACATATAATATAATTAATATAATATAATATAATATAATATTTTTTAGAATAAAATGTTATAATTTTATTCATATCTATCTATCTACAGTGGTGTGAAAAAATTTTTGCCCCCTTCCTGATTTTTTAATTTTTTTTTGCATGTCACACTTTAATGTTTCAGATCATCAAACAAATTTAAATATTAATCAAAGATAACACAAGTAAACACAACATGCAGTTTTTAAATGAAGTTTTTTATTATGAAGGGAAAACAAAATCCAAACCCACATGGCCCTGTGTGAAAAAGTGCTTGACCCCTAAACCTAATAACTGGTTGGGCCACCCTTAGCAGCAACAACTGCAATCAAGCGTTTGCGATAACTTGCAATGAGTCTGTTACAGCGCTGTGGAGGAATTTTGGCCCACTCATCTTTGCAGAATTGTTGTAATTCAGCCACATTGGAGGGTTTTCGAGCATGAACCGCCTTTTTAAGGTCATGCCACAGCATCTCAATAGGATTCAGGTCAGGACTTTGACTAGGCCACTCCAAAGTCTTCATTCTGTTTTTCTTCAGCCATCCAGAAGTGGACTTGCTGGTGTGTTTTGGATCATTGTCCTGCTGCAGAACCCAAGTTCGCTTCAGCTTGAGGTCACGAACAGATGGCCGAACATTGTTCTTCAGGATTTTTTGGTAGACAGCAGAATTCATGGTTCCATTTATCACAGCAAGTCTTCCAGGTCCTGAAGCAGCAAAACAGCCCCAGACCATCACACTACCACCACCATATTTTACTGTTGGTATGATGTTCTTTTTCTGAAATGCTGTGTTACTTTTACGCCAGATGTAATGGGACACACACCTTCCAAAAAGTTTAACTTTTGTCTCGTCAGTACACAGACTATTTTCCCAAAAGTCTTGGGGATCATCAAGATGTTTTCTGGCAAAACTGAGAAGAGCCTTTATGTTCTTTTTGCTCAGCAGCGGTTTTCGTCTTGGAACTCTGCCATGCAGGCCATTTTTGCCCAGTCTCTTTCTTATGGTGGAATCATGAACACTGACCTTAACTGTGGCAAGTGAGGCCTGCAGTTCTTTGGATGTTGTTCTGGGGTCTTTTGTGACCTCTTGGATGAGTAGTCGCTGCGCTCTTGGGGTAATTTTGGTCGGCCGGCCACTCCTGGGAAGGTTCACCACTGTTCCACGTTTTCGCCATTTGTGGATAATGGCTCTCAATGTGGTTCGCTGGAGTCACAAAGCTTTAGAAATGGCTTTATAAGCTTTTCCAGACTGATAGATCTCAACTACTTTCTTTCTCATTTGTTCCTGAATTTCTTTGGATATCAACATGATGTGTGTAAAAAAAAAACCCTTCATTTAAAAACTGCATGTTGTGTTTACTTGTGTTATATTTGATTAATATTTAAATTTGTTTGATGATCTGAAACATTAAAGCGTGACAAACATGCAAAAAAATTAAAAATCAGGAAGGGGGCAAACAATTTTTCACATCACTGTATCTATCTATCTATCTATGGATCTGTGTGTGTGTGTTTGTGTGTGTGTGTAGCAACAAAATTATTTATTAAACATTTTAATTTTATCATTTCATAAAAGCAAGAAAACAAGCAAGGTCATGAATTACAGTAATTCACAAAGTTTTCAAGAAGAACATCAAGAACTTTTTATCGTCTATGAACCATATAGCCATCTCAGTAATTTCTGATAAGAACAGGGTTATTTGCCAAACTGCTGAAGAAAACTGATTTTTAAGAGACTAGATATACCTGACGCAGTTTGTCAGTCTACAGAGAAATACTCACAGACGTCAGAACTTTAAAGTCCGTGTAAAGAGAATTCTGAGAATTGTTTCTTAACACATTATAAATGTTAGAAATGTATTGCTTAAACACATTACAAAGACACTGAACTATGTAGTAATGAATTGAGGAGTTAAACCCTTAAACAGTTTTTCACCAATTCTGTTTTCAGGATATTTTGGGCGGGGCTAAAATGGTGGCTCGATGACGCAATGAAGCCACCGAGCGTGACCCCGCCCCTAACACTATTAGCCCAGATACATCAATATGTGTCAGAATACATACAATTTAAAAACATGGAGCGTTCACAATTCGCATCTAAAAACGCATGGAAACGCGAGCTGTACCGCTTTCTCATTTTTCAAAGTGCACCGGAGCTTGCATGGTGTCTGCCGTTGCTGAGCAACCATGAAGACCAGAAGGTTTCAACTCACTGCAGCGCTGACTCGCGTTGTTGTCTATTTGAGCGCGCTTGCGCGCGTCTACAATTAAATAACGAACTTGCACGCTCAAAACATGTAATCCTGTATAAATCCAATTAAGCTACTAGAGGTAGCAGGTTGTAGCGGTATTTGACAGTTGAGAGAGAAGGCCGATTTCCCGCGAGTGGGCGTGGTTTCAGCACCGACAACGGACACGCCCCCAGCGTTTGAGAGCAGAGACTCCAGTTTATTTTTCAAAGATTTTGATAACTTATTTTAGTTACTTGGCGTTTTTTTTTTTTTTTTTTATCATTCAGATTTGGCTGGGTGGTTAATAACACATTTTTCTGTTGTGTGACAAACTCAGAACACATATTTTAATATCGCTTTACACGGACTTTAAGGAGAATATGTCCTATATAAAGTTAATGAACATGTATATTTTACTTTAAAACATTATATTAAATACTTTTAAGACCTCGAACATGATCTAAAAGAGCTTTCCAAGTCACATCAGCATATCAGGAGCCCAAACTTATTCAATTAATTGATAGATGAAGTTTTGGCTGTGAGAAGATTTGAAGAGAGGATAGTATAGCATATATCTGATAGGACGAAAGTCTTAAAATGCTGACATGATCATTAAACTGTAGATCAGAAACGCAAGCGTGGTGGAGTGTAGAGACTTGAGCTCCCCTATCAGCAGATGAATAGATCACACGATGTCTTTGATTCAATGTGCTGCTTCTGCAATTTTTTAGAGTTTTAAAAGCTTTTGATCATGATGGCTGGCCAATGCAATTGATCTGACCTTTAGACACTGCTGCACTCTTGCTTTACAGGGTCATTCCAAGATCTTGGCCAATTTTCCACTGCCCTTCATTGACACCCTCGATTAACTTTAGCTATATTCACTGTAAAAAGTGAAAAGGTTGTTGCCTTGAAGAGCTTCCCAGATTTGACCTTTAAAATGACTTTTGTGTAGTTATGCTGATTAATATTTTTGAATAAATTCTTGAATATGTTTTTATTTTGGATTTTTTTTAAACCTAAAAAAAAGTTCTTGTTCTAAAATTCTGCCAGAACGTCCAATGTTTTGTCATGTACTGTATGCTAGTTTGTAAAACATTAAAATGGGCAAATTCACTGTACTATACAATACATTGTATATTGTAAACTCTATACTTCATATGATATGTGCTATGGCAACTATACATGAGAAACATCAGAAATGGTTTGTAGTTTAAACTGGTCTTTGAAATGGCTGATGCAGTTCGTTCTGATTCACCATCTTCTGATTAGATAATAACAGAAACCGGACAGTGTCAGTGTTACTCAGTCCAATAATCCAAACTCTTCCTAGAAAAAAAAGGGGAAAAGTACTGTTTTTCTCTCTTCTTTCTTCTCCTGAAAACTCATATTAGCCTTTCACCTGTAGCTCACAGCACTGTTTGAATAGCTCCATTCTCCTCATCTACACAGTCAGCCTTTACTTACATTCTCACTCTCCCTCTATTTCTCTGTTTCAATCTATCTGTAGCCCCCTGAATGTCTTTCAATCAGTATGGCAGAAACGGGGTAGAGAGAGCGAGACAGTGAGAGAGACGGGCGAAGGCTCCTTGGAATGTCGATCCATCATCAGTAGGACGGGTTTCTACTGAGCTCAGTCACGCTGTAATTTCTCCTTTTCTATTGAGACGCTCAGCACTCTCCCTCCGTCCTATTGACAACCGAAAATGGCTTTGCCAACCTGATTGACAACTTTGTCTACCTGACAGAAAGCACAAAGCAGAGGCACAGAGATTAGACCAATAGAGCTGTGGAGATTACGCTCTTCTATAATGTTGCATTGTATTAGGGATGCCATTGTGGTGTGGAGGTTTTGTGGACTATTTTTGTTGTCTGTGTGTGTTTCTATTGTACTCATTGTGCACTGCTCTGGAACAATCTCTTTGTCCGTTTTCACTGTACTTTAGACCTATTTAAAGATGTTACTTCTACCTTTCCTGACCCTCACAGAAGTTCAAAGTCGTGGTCTGAGAAAACTCATTTCACTTTCTAGATGGATGTATGAATGGACTGAAAGGCACTGTTTCCTTTGAATTGCCCAAATCTATTTTACTGCCTCCTCAGAAAAGGTACCCTATTCTTTATATTTTTCAATTAATTTATTGTGCAGCTCTCTGAAACACCTGATTCTGATTCTATTACAACATTAAGCAGTCAAATGTGTGTTTTTAGGGGTGTAACGGTACACAGATGTCACGGTTCGGTACGTACCTCAGTTCGGGGGTCACGGTTCGATACGATTTCGGTACAACAGGGAAAAAAAATGTACTATGCTTTTCATTTATTTTGAAAAGACAGTAGTACAAATTACAATTTTTCCACCTAGATGTGAAAATACTAAATATTATTACATTATGTTAAATATATAAAATCTGCAGTACATATATACATACAAGGAATAAATTCTTGAAATATATTTGATTTAGTTTACAGATAAACAAGGGGGAAAAAACAGTGCGATACGTAACGTAGCCTATATATGCTGAGTTTCAGTTAATTTTTGTGCTGGTATTAGGAAACAGTTGAGTGCACATACACACACACGGACACAAAAAAAAAAAATAAAAAATTTAAAAAATTTTTAAAAAAAAATCAGTTCCAGCATTGCTAACTTGACAGCACAGTTGGTACTTTATCAAAATAAAATACAGTGAACCAAACATCAGGGCGCCCGCCTCTGTGTCACCGTTGGAACACGACTGAAGTACAGAGTCTATAAGTTAATTTACATAATAAATAATAGTTTAGCATTCAGATGCGTTACATCGCAAATGTGGAAATATTATGGAATATTTGGATTTGAACCGAATGAGCGAGGTAGGATACACGAGCAAAGCTCCATTACGCAAACAGTTGGTTGCGCAAGCTTAAAGTATACTCCTTTGTCAGTGTATGTGAGAGACACATTCAGAATCAGCACATGGTCACTGTCTAGGGGCTTTGTTTTCAAGTGGGCAACTCATGGCATTCGCTGTTCTTCTGCTGGCGGTTATCAAACAGCGTTGCATTACTGCGGGTGCCCCCTTCTGGATTGGGGGTGAATTGCCTGTATTTGTTGTAAGGCTTCATGCACCGAACCGAGATGTCCGTACTGTGACGGTTCAGTACGAATACATATCGTTCCACCTCTAATATATATATAGGGGTGGAAGCATGGTGGGGGTGTTTTCAGCGGCAGGGACTGGGGAAGTGATCAGGGAAGACGGAAAGCTAAATGCAGCTAAATATAGAGATATCCTTAATGAAAACCTGGTTCAGAGCGCTCAGAACTTCAGACTGGGCTGAAAGTTTACCTTCCAACATGACAATCACCGTAAACACACAGCCAAGACAATGCAGGAGTGGCTTAGGGACGACTCTATAGCTGTGTCCCAATCCAAAGACTGCATCCTTCGAAGGATGCAGCCAACGTGGGCTTCGAAGGACACTCCGAGTCTAGCCTTCGCAGGATTTCCTGATTGCACCAGCAGGTGCTCCCGATCGCTGCTCCTGTCGCGTAGCAACGGTGCAAGAAGACAGCTGCCATGGATGTTATTTGTTAATGAAAATTAAAATAACTATGGAGACTGAATTGTTAGTTTTTGACTTTTAATTACTGAATTATAATTTACATGTAAGGATTGGGTTTCGACTCACTTGAATATTGTAATGACATGAAAAAATACAAAATATAAAGAGGTTTAAGGTTGACTTATATCTTACCAAAATGTGATTTTATGTTGTTTATTTTATTATTGATTATTATGTACATAAATGGGCCATGGTGAATATATTTAAACAGGTTTTCAACCCTGTTTAGTTTTATGCAGCTGAATATAAACAGTCCACTTACAAACGTTACTGCCGCTCATCAACGACAGCTGTCACAGTTGCTAGGCAACAAGTCCTCCGTAGGCTGGACCGGTCCCAGTCCTTCCGAAGCAGCTTTCGTTATCGGAAGCAGTTGTAATCAGCAACTATTTTTAATATAATATCAATAAACTTTGATCCTTTCATTTGCAAAATAAAGTGGTGGAGTGTAACAAAATAAATTCCTTGTATTCACATAGCCTACAGATCAGTGTTTTTTTTTTTTTTCTGTAGAATATATCTTTACTTTTTCTCTTCATACCTTAAGTACATTACAGTAAAGATAATACTTTTAATTAAGGTTTTAAATGCATGCAGTTTTTCCTCAATGCACTATTAGTAGTTACTGAAAGTACTTTACTAAAGTAACTTAATATTTCTTCCACCAGTTACTTTGTCATAGCTCTACACAATTAGTCCTTTCCTCCTTTCCTTAAATCAGACCAGACCCCTGTACTGCAGGATAAACCTGAACATCCCAGTGCTGGGCAATGGAAATATGCACTCAAACACTCTGGAGACAATCCCAGATGATGTCCCACTGGCAGAGGCTGCACCAGGCTCTCTATTAGCAGTCCATCCAGGTCCAGACTCCACCAGGGTCTTCCTGCTCAGCTGAATGAAAGTGTACATAAGCCTACAATTTTATTTTTTTTTTCCAATCTGTTTTATGTACTGATAATTTATTTTTATGTTGTTTTTCTGATGCTGAATTGAAGTTATTTTGTAATTAGTTCTAAAAAAAAGTACTTTTAAGTACAGACCAATTTATTGCTTTTTGCTTTGCAAAAATAAACAATTTCCAGAACTTTTATTTTAGTCTTTTATTTCTAAGTTTCAACTTATGATACAAAAATAAAACAATGCACAGAAATTACTTTGCTTCATTTACAAATAGGCTAACTTAAATTACAAAAGTAACGTACAGAACAGCTTCATTCATTATATTTTTACGTTTCCAAGCAGCCCCATTTTCTCCAGAACTGTCCTAAAAGAAGAGAAAATGGTAAGACTTATGAAAATGATTAAGACAGGGCTGCAATCTTAAGGTTAGAAAATATGAAAAAGATGCATACAAAATAGGCTACTCCAGAAATCACGTTTCTGGATCATCAAGTTTGCCTAAAACATTTGTGGACATATCTAGCATGACAGCACTACTACTTAACTTACTTACTAAATAAATAAATAAACAATTGAAAGACTTATCGAATTATTAAGTAGCCTTATCTACTTCTTGTCTTATTGTTGTGGACTGACAGAGTTTTTGTCCCCAGTAAAGTAATTAGTCAACCCTCAATTTAATAAACACAAGTACTTATGCCTCAGACCACCTAACAAAGGAATCTGTGCAGTGGTATTGTTAGTTTAAGTTCACATTTTTACATACCTGACTTTAACATTTGTTTTGCTAGTTATTTGAGTAAACTAAAACACAATACTTACATTTATAAGTGCATTCGTTGGCCGCCACAGAACAGTCACCGCTATTTTGTTTGAATAAAAGTCCCGTAGCCACCGGCGCGCTGTGAATTCTGGGATAGGGTAGGCTGCGAAGGATCCATCTGCGGTGGGTTCCAAACGGGATATATCGCCCTCCGAAGGGCACTTCGGAGTGAAAACAATCACGGCCACCATACTGAAGTGTCGTTCCAAACCGAAGTGCTCAGAACTAGCCACTTCAAAGGGCCCTTCGGAATGAAGGATTTCGAAGCGTACAACTGATGGACACTTCGGGCTCCCATGATGCTTTGCGCAGATTCTTTGCATGATGACAGCGCCTCCGTGTGGGCACGGGATGATGACGCAGAAGGATACTTCAAGAAACAGTTGTTTGGTCCCCTACGCCCTTCAACCCTTCGAAGCTCTCACTCTGGAGGGTAAACCCTTTGAAGGGATTAGGGCATAGGGATGAGCCCTTCCGAATGGAACGCAGGGCTGATGTATTCTTCATTTGCTGTCGAAACGGAGGGTGCATTTGATGTCGCTTTCGAATTGCGCCAGTGTTCGTTGCACTGCGGTGATGCAATTGGCCTTCAAATGAGGACTTTGTAGGATGCGGTCTTTGAATTGGGACAGCCTTCATCGCATCGCCGTGACGCAATCGGCCTTCAAATACACACTTCGGAGGACATAGCTTACGAATTGGGACACAGCTTATGAATGTCCTCAAGTGGCCCAGCCACAGCTGGGACTTGGATCCAATCAGACATCTTTGGAGAAACCTTTAAATGGCTGTCCACCGATGGTCCCCAGCAAACCTGACAGAGCTTGAGATGATCTAAAGAGAAGAATGGCAAAAAACCTCAAATGCAGATGTGCAAAGCTTGTTGCATCATACCTAAAAAAGACCTGAGGCTGTAATTGCTGCCAAAGTGCTTTAAGTTTTGAGTTAAGGGTATGAAGACTTGTGCAATGTCATTTTTTCAGTGTTTCCTTTTTAATAAATTGTGATAAATCCGGTTTTTGCTTTGTCATTATGGCGAGTGGGGTGTAGATTTATGTGGGGAAAAAAAAGTAATTTAAAGCAGTCTAACATAATAACGCAACAAAACAAAATGTGAACAAAATTAAGGGGTATGAAGACTTTCTATAGGCACTGTATATATAAATCGTAAAACAGTATATTATAAAATATTTGTTTATTGTATTTATAAATCAAAATAATTTTGACGTATTTTTGACGATAGATAGATAGATAGATAGATAGATAGATAGATAGATAGATAGATAGATAGATAGATAGATATTATCATTTTATTTTTAATTTTAATAAAATATATATTATTCATTTTATGAAGTATGAATAATTTTAACTTGATAGTAAATTTACAAACCAATTCAGTCAAACTGTCTAGATCGATAGACAGATATACAGATACATTAGGATTATAGATTACATTAATAGATTATAGATATTTAAATCATTAACTTAGTGGAAACTTGTTAGCATATTTACAAATACTTTATAAAAACAATTCAACAAAAATGTCTTATTTACATATCTATTTGTAGTATAAGTAGCCAATCATTATCACAAATTAATGTACTTCAAGGTGATACACATTGCAGTATATTCTTTTAATGCACAGCTTCTCAAACCTGTTCTTGAGAGACCCCAACCACTGCACATTTTGGATGTCTGCCTTATCAGACACACCGATTTTGAGTCTTGGAGTCTCTACTAATGAGCTGATGAGTTGAATCGGATGTTTTAGAAAAGAGAGCCATCCGAAATGTGCAATGCCGGGGTTGTCTGCAGGACAGATTTGAGAAACACTGTTTTAATGGATTGTTTTTCCTTTGTGAGACAATAAATACCAGTTTCTCTGTCCTGTTACAAACAACAAAGCCGCAACCTCTAAGACGGTCTGCCATATTGATTCATGTTGCCATACTGTCAGTCAGCTGTGTAGACAGGCTGATCGCTTCCCGAGCCTCTTGTGAAAATCACATTCATTATGTCCTGCTGCAGAGCGTGATGTTCACGCTAACAATGCAGCACTGCAGGTATGAAAAATGGAAAGATGGGTTTCCTTCCAGCATCCTCACAAAATAATATCCTGTTTTTTTCTCCCGTCCACATTTTTATTTTGAACAGGACTCTCAGCCATGTCCTAATAGCCCAGAATCCTCATCTCTTTGGCCTAGATGTGTTTCATCCCATGAGAGTAATTAAGTTACCTGTAAATATCCACTTCCTGTCCATTCATCCCTACAACATGAGCATGTTTCTTACGGTAATTACATTATGGCTGCTCTTCCATGAAGCAGTTTAAAAACAAATTAATTAGCTTCAGTGTCAGGAACGCAGTTAGACCATACAGAATGGATTATCGTAACAGGAAGCGTAAATTTTAAATCCTGCTACTTGTGACCCTACTTAAACTATTTCAGACAATGCATCCACACCACATCCATGTACCCGAAAGGATGACATAATGGGGCGAATTTAATAAACAGTCGCGCCACTTTTGACCTGGGTATTTTAGCACAAACACTCATTTACTAAATGTGCTGTTAATGCTACATCATATGCATTTCATAGTAACCGTTGTACTTTTTAGCACAAACACGTCTTCTTTCTATGTAAATTAGTTTCATTATAGAGTGCACAAAAGTCAGTGTAAATTGCCTGGATCAATTAACGTTGTAATATTACCTCCTACCGAAATCAGGCAGTAAACAAGTTGTTTGTAAAAGAGACGTTTGTGTTCATTTTCAAGTGATTACGGCTGGCATCAAATGATGATAAAATGATAGAGGGGAGTGTTATAACTGGGCATATAGCCAGATTTAATTTAAATACATCACTTCAATCAAATGCACATACACCATGCTGTGCAAACGCAGGGTGAAAACAACTGGGAGGATGTTTTTTTAGAGAGGCAATACACCTACAGCAAATGAGAGGTGGAGAATGAGCGAGCAACTGAGCATGTGCAAAAGACCATTTACAAATCGGGAAATTAAATTGTTAATTATATCACAGTTAGCAAATGAAATTAATACAACAGGGGCCGTTTACACAACACTGTTTTCAAGTAAAAACGGAAAACTTTTTACTGCATTTTGGTCGTTCATTTACAGAACAACAGCATTTTGGGGGCCTGAAAACACAAAGCGCACGTTTTTGAAAATGATACCGCTATTGTTTCTGTGTACGCAGATTTGTAAAACTGGTGATGTCCTGCACATGTATATTATGTGTTTGCATAGTGTTTCTTTACAAAGTGACATCGCCAACTACTGGCCTGGTATGCATAATACAGCTTGTTTGTTTGTTCGTTTGTTTGTTTGTTTGTTTGTTTTTTGCAGATCCATGTGAACAGGAATAGTTTTGACAACGTTGTCATCTGTACAAGAAAAATGCAAAGGAAAAACTTTTCTTTTATCGTGCAAATGCACCCAAAGTTTACCTTTTTGTGGTCAAGTCTTGACAGATGTATTGCCATTTTTATATTTCTACAGTACTATATGATATGTCTCTTTGACCATAAAGTGCAATTATGTGGACAATTATGATACTATTTTACAATGTGTTTTGTTTAATCCCAGGTATATCTTCAATTTTGTCATTCATCTGTTGGGATCCTGTTGACAATGCAGATAGGTTGACTAAAAATCATAATTCTCATGCTGAGAAACATTGGTAAGAGCAATTACTGTGTATGGAAAACTGCTTGATACCTAAAGATAAATACAAGCTCTCAGCAGCAGTAAGGTTAAAATTACTTAGAGTACACATATACCTACGCATGGTGATAAAAAGTCATTTAAGTGACAAAATGATTTTTTTTTTTTTTTTTCTGAAGCCCAATGTTAGTTTTTAAGTATAAAGATATTGTTTGATTTCAAAATACTTTGAAAAAAACATCACAAATCAACTGCATTACCATTATAAGTTTTTGTCCTTTTTAAAGCTTCACAGTCATGGTAAAAACAAATGTATGACTATTTTGTAATGTTTTTTAAACATTACTTTTTTTTTTTAATTGCATTTTGTTTTTGTTTTTTGTTTTGTTTTGTTTTTTTGTTGTTGTTGTTTTGTTTTGTTTTTTTGTTGTTGTTGTTTGTTTGTTTTTTGTTTTTTTTATCCAAAATGTATGAATATATAACAAATGAGGCAAAACAAGATAGAAACCTGCGCATTAGATGATTGGAAAATATTACTGCATTACCAGTCAACTGCATTACCTTTATGGGTTTATGAAATTAATGAATGTGCTGTTTTATAGTGTTTTTTTTTTTTTATTCATTTCGGAAGACAAATGTTAGTTTTGAATTTCAAAATAAAACATATTGTTTGACTTCAGAAGACTTGGAAAATATCACAAATCAACTGAATTACCATTATGGGTTTTTGTCCTTATTAAAGCTTCACAATCATGGTCAAAATGAATGTATGGACTATAGCTTTTTTTTATTATCCAAAATGTTTCAATACATAACAAATGAGGCAAAACTTGCACATTAGATGATTGGACAAAATCACACAAGCCAACTGCATTACCTTTATGGGTTTTTTTTTGTTTTTGTTTTTTTTGGTTATATAGCAACAACTGAATAATCGAAATCAAAGCATATTCAAAAAATGAGGCCATCCCTACAATTTCTAATAACTGGTGTTTTGTATGGTCAAAAAGCAGCATGTACATTCTTCAAAAATTCTCCTTGTATGTTTCCCGAATAGAATTACAGCGTAAGGGTTTGGAACAACACAGGAGTGAGTAAATAATGACAGAATACTCATTTTGGGGTGAGGAATTACCCTGTGGAGTCATGGAGAAAAAGGAATGCGGTTATTACAGACCGTTTTACGATAAGCTCCATAGATTAGAAAGTGCGCTGAATTCCCCCGGTGGTCACAGTTCAGGAAAAGCAGGTGATTGGATATGCACCAGTAGAGGAGACAGATGCAGAGTTGTGTGCAAGGTTGTTCTTATTTCCTCCCTCACTCATCCTCAAGGGATCTGGGAAGTATCTAGCTCTCTCTTCTTCTGTCTTTCCATCTCGGCCTCGCTCTTCTGTTCTCATTGGCAAACATTCTCTCTTTTCCCTCTCTCTAACCATAACCTTAGCCTGATGAAAGTCAAATCCAGGCCCAAGCTGAGAGAGCTCTCCCAAATGTCATAAAAAGAGGAACAGAGGGTGTGTTGGGTCAAAGGTAGAGCTATCTAAAGAATTCAGTTTTTTTTGTGAGCTTGCAGGACATGCTCTTTGTATTCTCTGTGATGTGTGATCAGAGAGAAAGACTTACATACATTAATAAACAAGCCTATAAAAAAAAGCATGGCATCACACCAATGATGCAATAAGAAAGCAACAAAGAGCATATGTGTGAGAGAAAAGCTGTTTGTTAGGCAGCGTTAATTAAAACATAATCTGAGAAAGAGACCAGCTCATCGCTCTCTCTCATGGAGGGATTTCAGACTGATGTTCTCGAGCTGCAGTCTTGCACCTCTAACAAGAGCCAAGCTTCTTTCTCAAGATGTGTTCCAGGGGGCTCTTCAAGATGGCATTTTCAACTAAAAAGACATTTTCTAGCCAGAATGACTTCTTTTTTATTCTGTCCAGTCATTTATGGGTCATTTTAGTAATTGAGACTATTTGAAAAGTTAAAACTTGAAAAAAGAGTCGAGGAATGACTGTCGTCACTTTACTAAAATGACATTTTAAAGTATAAGATTCTTGAGAAATTGGGGATAAAATATCTTTTACACATGCAATCTTTTAAAAAATGTAATATTCAGTCTCAGTTAAAGTATTCACAACACAGTAACCTCCTAGTGGCTAATACTTAAGTTTAAATTTGGGAGCTTAGTTTTTAAAAATGTTCACTTATTCATAATCCATGTTATTTTATTTTATTTTTTTTTAAATATTTATAAATATTAAAATAAATGTCAAAATTCCAAATTTTCAAAATTATTCAAAATATTTTTGAAAATTTCAAAAGTAAAAAAAAAAAAAAAAAAACTTTGGTCTGTTACCATTTGACACATTTATATGATTTTGCACATTTTAATCTTTTTTTTTTTCAAATAAATAACAAGAAAATAAAATAAAAATTAATTATTTTAATTATTATTTCCTTCAAGATAACGGTTTGCCATTTTAATTTGATTTATCATTCAACACAATAACAAGCAAAATTATTTTAAAATTTTAAATCAAATAAATGTATTAAAATTTAAATAAAAATGAATATTTAAAATAATAAAAAAAATATTTATATAAAAATGTAATGAATAATAAAAATATTCAAATCATTATTTTCTTAATTATAAATGTTATCCCATTTCAATCAGAGTAAAAGGTAAAATGTATATTAAAAAATGAATATTATTTTTTTATAAAATAAAATAATAAAATAAAGTAAAGTCTGAAGGTAGCAGCTCGGAGACTAAAAGACAGTGATTGCAGCTCACACTTCATTAGAATATTTCAGTAGTGTGGGAGGAACTTGGTATTTTGAAGGAGAAATCAGAGGTCAGAGGTCAGGTCCGGAGCTAATTATGGCTGAAAAGAATGCAAAAATACATATCCTTTAGGCTGACACTAAAGCTTTTATAAAACTCCAGTAGATGCCAACTTCAGGGCACAATACATCTGGCAAGCTGTCTTTCACAAGTTCCTTCTGCACTTCACTGATGTAGAACCCTCATGTAGCTCCCCTGGTAGAGCATGGCGCTAGCAACACAGAGGTCACGGGTTTGATTCCCAGGGAATACTGATAGAGAGGTATAACTTGAATGCACTGTAAGTTGCTTAGGATAAATATGTCTGCCAAATGCATAAATGAAACTAAAACAGGCAACGCATACAAGAAGCAGACAGGGCTGTAATGCTTTAGCTAATTAAACGCCAACATCAGAATAGGGTGAAAATCCATTTGGCACACAGTCCTATCACACCTAACAGTCCCGTAAGTCCCTGTGTTTTTGCAAACAACAAAAAAACAGCACTTGTGGTGCGCACCATTGAAAATAGCCCAGCTTGAGAAGTATATATCCCCGAGGGTCAACAACAAATGAAACATAGCCAATTCTAAATACACTACACACCGGGAATTTTTCTGTCCTGGCGGTTTGTCCCCTTGTGTCACAATGGGGAGCGTGTAAAGAGAAGGTTAGCAATTTGAGATTTGCTAGTGCTGCATGTTAAATGCAATCAGTCAGCAGCTGCTGAGTAATGTGGCGTGGCTGTCACGCCAGCACCACCTTTTTTCTCTTTGCCGCTCTTTTCCGCCGAGAGTGCGACGAGAATTTCAACGGCTGCTTTCATCAAAAGAGGATGTTGACATGCATCAGGCGAACAGCACCGTCAGCTCTGACAGAATGTTAAACGTTCGCGTTCCACAAGGCAGTCTGGGATCTATTTGCAGTTTTTTGCATTTTTGTCATTTTTCATCATCAACATTTTGGTAATTAGAGGAGAAATCCCACCGCTGTGGTTCCTTAAGCACTCACAGACAAAAAAGAATATTTTACATTCAAAAGGAGCATTGAGTTGCACATCTAAGAATCTGTGAGAATAAAAGAGCTTTAAAAAATGAGGACTCTAAGGAAAAGCGTAGCTGGCACTACTACAATAAGATTTGAATATAATAAGTGTCTATCTATAGCACAATAATCACACAAAGCGAACGTGTCAATGCGTCGTGATTGGGTCATAATGTTATTTTATTCTTTGAGATGCAGGATTTTGATTAAGATTTGATTATGATTTTTATATTGATTGCCCTTTGCTAAGGATGGAATACTTCATTTCTGCAAAAAGTTCTTCAATGTGCATTTTGCTTGTTTTTTTGTTCATGAACATTGGGTTAAAAGAAGAAAAAAAAAATGGTTAAACAGTTTTGTGAGTAAATTTGACCAAAAAAAATAAAAAATTATAAAGAGACAGAAAGTAACATTGAATTAAAAGTGACATTTTGAAGTAGAAAGACTGCAATAGCTATTTCTTTTAAAACGTAATGTTTTATTTACAACTTCGAAAAGAAAAATTGCAGTGCACCTCCAAATTGTCTTAATTATACTGTTGATGCAATTTGTTCATTATATTATATATTTATTTCAAGCATTTCAATTAAATTATTTGGTAAGACTTAAGGTTCCATTTGTTAATATTAGTTAACTACATTAGTTAACATGAACTAAGTTAACTATCTTAGATAATGTTAATTTCAACATTCATTAACACATTATTTAAAATTAAAAGTTGTAATTTTTAATATTATTTTAATGGACCTGAGCTAACATGAAATAACAATGAACAGTTAACAAAGAGAGGCTCTGGAAAACAGCTTTTTTTTTTTTTTTATAGAAAAAAAAAAAGGGTTAAATAATGTAAATACTGACAGGATTTTAGGTTGAGCTCTTCCAAGCCTTACTATACAGTATGTGCTCAATTGCCCATGTGTACTGTAAGATCTTCACTGAACTACTGGAAAAGTCAGTTTAGCATGTACTCAGAGTAAGTTGCAAAAATGGACATGATTGCTCAGCGCAGTCACCAAGAAATGACTTCATGGTTGGAGTCAAAGGTTATGCTTTGTGGAGAGTGTGAAGAAACGCACTACCATACACTCACCCTGGAGAAGAAAAATAAAATCCAAATGATTTCCTTCATAGCTTTTCTTTTCATGGCTAATAGTATCCAGAAGACCCAGAGAGAAATCTCTTTCTCAGTTTTTTTAATAACACAGCCTTTATTTGTGGAGTCAGCACATACAGGTGGTCAGGTGGTGTGGTGGAAAATCATTCTGAACCACATTAATGCAATCTCAGGTTTAAAAGTCTGTGCTGTAAAGTCCTGGTTTCATATCTCGCGAGACAAAACAAGGTTGATCAAATTGTGGGTTACCTTTCTTAACTTTCCAAACAATGGCTAGGGGGTGCTGCAGGTGATTGTGAAGGAAATAAGTCTTTGTGTCCTAAGAGACGGATTGGCAAAAACAATGGAAGTCAATGACATAGACTGACAAACCTATGCTGTGTTCGTTCCATGCGGCCAACACGGAGAAGGAGAAAAGGTGAAATCACAAAGGATGAAGGTCGATTTAAACCGGTTTCCTTTTGTGTGTAAGTGAGTTTGTGTGCTTGACTTAAGAAATTCAGAATGACTTCTGCTAATAATCACAGATGAGGATACTAGGGGCGGTAATTAAATTTATCATGGTCTAGTACTCAGCGTGTTATGGCATATGCATATCAAACTAGAGCAACCTTGGCTCAAATGCTTGCTTCTTTTTGTCAAGGATGTCTGCAATCACTGTATCAAGAGGACATCCAGCTCATGTTCAAAACTATGGCATATAGGCCATATATATATATGAAGAGTTCATTTGCAAAAGCAGATAACTCAGTTTTAACAATTTTCAAAAATCAAGTTTTTTCATTGTGCATTCCAATTAATTTCAATCAAATTGCAGTTGGTTTATTTTGATTAGGTACAAAATTACTAAAAATAAATAAATAAATAAAAATAAAAAAAAATACTAGCTAACTAACATAATAAAAACATGATAGCATAATAAAAAACATGATTTTTGTTATCTGTGCAAATGAACTTCCTGTATATATATATATATATATATATATATATATATATATAAACAGAATTTAAATAACCAGCAGGTCCTCTGTACTGTATCATGTGTATTCAGTATGTATTCCTTGCATTCATTATTCATACTCTGCTGTTTTAACCAACTCAAAGCATCACCACTCAGAATCTTTTCTTAACCCTCATGTTGTGTTTCGGTCATTTTGTCCCACACAGGATTTTCTTTTTCTTGAAAATGCTAATTAATGTTATTGCATTGGACTAAAACTTACTGACTTTTCCTGTATTATAATTTCCCCAAGAATATTTTGAAAACTTGTCAATTTTAGATATTTTTTCCCCACCTTGTTACACTTGTGGTGTTCCCCCCAAAAATGAACGGCCTACAAAAAAAATCTTATAAATTTACTGTGATTCTATATTATTACTAAACACTGGATTCTTTTTATCAACTTGTTTTCTTTCTTTTAGCACAGGTTTTCTATTTATTTATTTTTTTATTATTATTGATTAATCGAAGGCCTCAATGATCGATGACCTTTTTTAGTGAACATTGCCAAAATGATCGACAAATAATGTTTTTTTTGTTTTTTTGTTCACTCAAAAATTGAGGTGCATAAGTTCAAGGGTTATTGGTGTTAACCAAAAGTTAGGTAACACTTTATTTTGCTAGTCCACTTTAGATTTTCTAACTGTAAATAACTTTGCAACTACATGTAAACTATCAGTCATTAGAATATTAGTTGACTGTCTGCTTAAAAGTTCATTCTGCTTACACTTTATTTTGATGGTCCACAAACTGACTATAAGTAGCTTTGCAAAGACATGCCAACTAACCCTAACAGTCTAATAATACTCTAACGAGAGTTAGTTGACATGTACTTGCAAATTAATAAGTTAGATGACACAGTTGCAAAGTTACTTAGAGTTACTATTGAAATATGAACATCTGAGAATATAAATGGTTTCCATGAGTATTATCTAACATTGCTATATTAAATATATCTCCTTAAATATTTTTACAGCATTTTAGCTGAGTGGGTTCATTTTTCGCCTCAACAGGTTTTCATCTTTTATGTCTTGACAGAATCAATGTGTGTGGTTCAAAGAGCAAATAATCAGAAGTTTCATTTCTGTGACTTCAACAATCCCCATTCAATTCTGTACTCAACCAATGACTGAACATGGTTCATCTGGTTCTTCTAAAAGGCCAGCAGTAGTCGCTTGAATGGTTGCACCCATTCTACTTGTTTAGATTTACCTAGCACATTCTTTACAAAAGGGCTTATTTTGAATTGTATTATTTGCAATTATGTGTAGTATAGTGCATAAACAGGTTGAGCTATAAAAGTGCAGCACAACATGATGGAGAATAAAATGGCAACATTAGTCTTTGCTTAATAGAGGGTGAACTGTCACTTACCATAGTAATGAACTGGATGATGGCCAAACACATGCAATCAAAATAATGGAGGTTATAATAATAATGCTGTTTAATAAACAACTGCTCAGGGAAGCAGCAAGCTGTGGTTGTAAATAAATGTATAAGCATAAAAGAACGTAATGTTTACACATACAATGGTGACACAAATCGAATTAATTAATGCTAACATAAAATATAATTTTTGAAATGCTGTGAACTTAAAATGACTGGTAAAATTAATGTTTTGCCTTTTCATTCTTGCAGTATTTTCCCCATACGTCTGCATGTATAGTAATACATCTACTGTATCAAGCACCAAAAGTTAGAGAGAAAAAAAAACATAATAAAAGAGAAAATAAAGTAATAAACATAATAATGCATCTCAACAGTAATAGTTTATTTCTATTTGTCTTAACTAACACCAATAATAGCTCCATATGTGTATGTGCAAACAACAAAGATTAATTTCACTCTTACTGTTTTATTGCTGTTTGTGCCACAAATTAACCTAATGTTTAAGGAGGTAGTTTAGCTAAATGCAGCTCGATATTTTCAATTTTGCCACCGAAAGCTGTTTTCAAACACAGCCCATTGATTTCAGCGAAGATCAATTTAAATGTTTCCCAAAATTGACCGTGTTGTACATATATCCGTTATCACTGAATTGCTTTATATAAGGAGACAGATGCACAGTGTTTACAGCCAGTGACAAACATCACCATTACATTCACTCACCAAACTGAGGCGAATGTTATTACAGTATGTGAATGGAAATAACTAAATAGGTCCTGATTCCTATGTTTGTTTGTATGTTTGTATGATTCCTGTTTGTTTTCATGGCACATTAATGTCAGCATCACACTATTGTTTCAGCTGACTGAGCAGCTGCTAGAAATATGTCTGAAGAAATTAAATGTATGTCACCAACACTTGCTTGACATATTTTTTTAAATCATTAAATTTTCTTCCCCTGCAGCTGAATAAGTAAAAACACTGTAGAATTAATAATTACAAAAATGCTGTGGTAAAAATTCAAACCAAGTAGAAGCTGAAGGAACATGACATGGTTTGATCGCGTTTGGACACTGGATGCCAAAACATATTTAAATCAGATACTGTAATCCGGGACTAACTGTATGCAGCATATACATAAGGGAAAATTGTGTAGAGACAACTTAATATCACAAAAATCACAAACAATTACAAATTAATGGCAAGTAACACACTGAATTTGGAAGTATAAAGTTTTTTTTTTTTTTTCTCAAATAATATTTATTTACAACTTTGGAAAATATTTTTTTTATATATAGTAGATGCCTCTCTACTAAGCCCGCATGTACTATTTAAAGGTTCCATGTTCTACACTTTTTAGTATGTTATTTGTGTGGCATGCATAACGCATGCTGTTGTTCATCAGGGCATGGTAAGCTGCTGAATATTAAATAATAATGATCATGGGCAGCCATATGTTAATGTGCTCATGATTCCTTAAGGGTTTCCGAATGACCCGTATTTGAAGCATACGTTCCAAAAATGTTCTGAGGGGACTGGAGAGGGAGCTTTGCATTGCTTGTGATGTCTAAATAATGCATGAAACCCTGTTACTTCAAAAGTAAAAGGAAAATCATGTTGTACATAATATGTTCTTCAAGATGTCCAGACAATTTCATTACCTTGTGTAAGTGGGGAACGTATGGAGAGAAAGAAACAGAAACAGAAAAGGTTAAGTGATTTATTCTATAATTTCCTTTATTGCATATGTTCCTATTGAGAATTTTGCCTTGTTTTCCATTCAAATATCTAAACACCCCTACAGCAAGATCTTGAGAGTTATTTTTTTCTTTTTATTACTTTATTACTTTTATTTTTATTTATTTATTTTACTGTTTTAAGCTTAAATCTGAAAACATTTAGTGAAGTTCATAAGAAAAAAAAAAACTATTTGCCAATGGGAAAACTAAACTGAAGGAGCATAAAGTTTTTGACAGTTTAAAATGACATGGCTGAGTAAATAAATTGTAACTGAAATACTTAATTTTATAAATACAAAAACAAGAATGCATAAACAAGATAAATATATTAAACAAAACTAAGAATAAAATAACATTTTTTTGTTGTTGTTATTTTTTTATTTTTTTTATTTATTTATTTTTTTGCAGTTTGTCAACTGATGTTTTGGTTTGGTACCAAACCAAACAGTTGTACAAAAACTTTTATTTATTTATTTTTTATGTTCTCATTTTAAAAATGGAACTACCAATATATCATAACTCAGTCAATACCTAGATTTATATCAGCTCTCTCCTAGTGCACTTTTATTGAGATGTGATATTGCGATATTGTGCTATATTCAATATCAGGCCCTTCAGCTTCTTTTTGATTCTTTTTTCCCTTTGGTCTGCCTTTGAGTCTTTGAGGTGAGTCTCTCTTTGTGTTTGGCCTTTGTGGAGCATTTTCCTCCTGACTTTGAAGCTTGGGTGAACATCCCACAGCCTTAGTGTTTGTTTCTTTGCAAAAATTACTGCCTGTCCTACTTGGTTTCTCACCCCTGACCATATGCTTCTTCCTAGTGAATCTCCTCCACAGCTGGAGTGAATATGGAAGTCTGTGCTATTTTTTGGGGTCAGTAAAGGATAGACGTTCTACAGGAGGACCGGATCATATAACTGGAGCGGATTCTAGACCCAGCTGTTCTCTCGGGAAGTCATTATTCCTTCTAGGGGACCGCTGGGTGGTACGGTTCTTACAAGAGCATACATTTCACAGACGAGAAGACCGATGTCTGATAAAAAAGGAAATTGAATCAGTTACATAAAATCTTCAGTAACTTTCACAGTTTGTATCTATGATGTTCACATTTATAGACGCATGTATATTTTTAATCAAGTTTGGTGGGTTTTGTAACTCTCGCTGTCAGCTTACATATTTCATTTCTCTTTGTAGTTTCTTTTGTGTGGTGTCTCTGTATATGCGCTATGTCAGATTTAAACGAGCTCACCCATGAAGCTGAGGGCAAATTTAATATCTTTGAATATCCTCTAAATCTTTCTCTTTATTTTGAAAATGCACAGAGAGAGAGAGAACAAAGGCAGACCTTATCAACATTCAAACAGCTATATTTAGAGCTTTCCTCATGGCCTTACTTTTATAGGTAATATTCTGCTGTAAAAACCATGTCCCTGGGTGAAGAACTGTCATACATCAAGTCCAACGGAGAGCTGACAGAGTTAAAGGTACAGGAATACATATGTTGGATATCATTTCGGCTCTAAAAATAGATCAAAACAGCAATCCAGCTACAGAAATCCACTTGGTCTTTCCTTTGCAGTACATTTTCAAGTTTTTATCATATATAGGCCTATATATATATATATATATATATATATATATATATATATATATATATATATTTATTTATTTATTTATTTATTTATTTTGGGGGGGGGGGGGGGGTACAAAATATTAAAAATGCAAATCATGTTTTTGTTTTTTTTTTGTTTTTTTTTCTTGACTGTTTAACAGGTAGTATACTTTAAAACAGTAACCATATTCATAAAACCAGTGAAATCATTATCATATATAAGCCTAAGTTTTTATCATATATAGGCCTATATATATATATATATATATATATATATATATATATATATATATTTTTTTTTTTTTTTTTTTTTTTTTTTTTTTTTTTTTTTTATAAAACCAGTGAAATCATTATAATTTCAAAAACACTTAAAGCTGTTTGAAAAGCTCTGAACAAAAGAGTAATATTCATATATTTCATGTAAGATGCCTTACTTTACACGTGCATTCTGAAGTCTGTCAGACTACACACTGCCACAAGCAAAAGATTTACTCCAAATCTCATTTGACTGTCACAGTTGATGTGTCGTGAGAAATAAGAGCAGATATTCAGGCACAAGACTCCTCTGTCTGGGGAAACTACTCACAACGATTCATTAATGAAGCTATCACACACATGAATGGTTTTATATTACTAGTATTTCACTGTCCTCTCCTGTGGATATTGCTGTTTTAGAGTGAATTGCCCTGATGCAAAGAATCTCAGGCTGAAGTGAAAGCTCTATGTTTCTGATCGTTCGTAATAGATCTTGGCTCTTAAGCATAATCTCTGAAAAAAACTCAGAAACTCATGCCAGCGCACTGGTAGCAATTGGTGCTTTTCAAGAGTGAAGCACAGATGTTGGATATCAATGGCAAAGTGTATCCAGATCAAATTTTCTTGCGTATTTTGGTCTCTGCAGTGTTGCTCCCAAAAGCTGCCTCTCAAAACACTACTATACAATCAAATATCTTAATGAAAATAATTGACCAATCTTAGAAATTGTGCACTGTTTATAAATGCATTTGTACAAAAGACAAGATAAGTGCTCATAATGCTCTCATAGACTCAAAATGAAGCATACACTGGAAAAAAAGGCAGAAATAATTTTCACATAGTAAATTTCACAACTAATTACAAAGAAATGCCAAGTAAATGGAAGTAGAAAGACTAAAATTGAATTATCTTGTAAAATATACTCCAATAAATAAATAAAGTTTGTTTTATTTACAAAGAAAAGCTAATTTTGAAAAGCTAATTATTTACAGTGTACAATTTTCAAAAACTCCTTTTAAGTGTTCCATTAAAATACATTCATTTCAGCAAATCTGTTCATTTGGACAGTTAATCTGAGTCCCAATGCAGAAACTTTTTTTTTTTTTTTTTAATGCTGTTGTTCACCATACCTTGGATATAAAAACTGGAGTTTTTCTCTAGTTCGGTTTTGTGTACATTTATTACTGTCAGCCTAACCAAGCTGTCAATTCTCATTGTTTTTGTGCCAGATAATGCTGCTCTAAATGTAAATCTAAAAATGAATTATATAATATTTTACTTTAAAATATAGCCATCTTAAATAGCTTAAGTGTGATTGGTTGCTTTTAGCATGTTTTTAATCATATAAAATTAAACTGAGTAGCTTGTAGCTTAGTGAGCTACAGTTTTAAAGTCACTCCAACACTGAGAGCTACTAGTGTCAAATGTGAAGAAAGGCCATTTGCAAACGTTCTCAGCATTGCTGTTTATAATCGCTTACTTAATGGCATCCAAACTATTTCTCTGTTCAGTTTCTTTTCTCGTCTGAGAAGAATGAAACAGCCTTGAACAGAGTAGAGCTTGTGATACCGGCTTTCATTGCTGATTAAGTGTCAAGTGCATCTGGCACAAAGAGGGAGAGAAAATTTACTTCAGACGAGGTTCATCATGGTTGCCAAGGATGGAGGAACAGTGTGCTCCCTTCCAACTTCTATTTTGTTTGAAATATCCTCAAAAGATATGCAGGGCTATTCAGGAGGGTTTGAGATTCAATTTCTTGAATGGGAAGCAACATCCATTTCATCATACGAAATACTTGACCTATCTCACTGTCTGCATCTATGACAGGAATATAAAAAAATGAGAATGTGGCTAGGCCAAAAAGCCTTGTGCAGTTGATTATCCAGTATTATGAATCTGCCAGCCTTGCCTTCAAGGTCTAATCAGTACCGTAACCCAAAGCTTATGAGGTTGAACAGAATCTGAAGCAAGTTTTGCTTTTTTTGTAATAGCTTATTTTCAAGGTACGCGTGGATACATATTCATATGCTGGGTTTTCATAGCTTGGCAAAAAATCTGCTCTGTCAATAACTTCGCAAGGGCAGGTCGAAACTCACAAAACAATTATATATTTAAAAGAGAAAAACGTCTGAGCTTGGCAATCTTCTCCGCCCACCACATACTAGGGAAAGAGCCGAAGTGTCAAAAGCACCAGAATTCAGCAGACCACACACTGTTTGGGATACTTTTTTTTTTTTTTTTGAAAAGCTTGTCACATAAATTAAATACTAAGTTTTTGAAAACTCATTCTGCAAAGGTAGAAGCACCTCTCACTTTTCGTAGGTCGAATAATGTCGGCAGCTGGGCATACAGATGATGGAAGCTGGAGAACAACTTAAGAAAAGATGGATGATAAGGCCCGGACTGGATATAATATACTTGTGAAGAGGTCCCCGTAGGTGTGCACTAGAAAAACATCTTAGAAAACAAGGCTTTTGATAGCAGTACCAATTCACAGTGGCTTTACCTTTCTGTGGTGGAACAGCCTGTAACAAATTAGTCAGGTCCTCTCTGCTGCGGACACATACACCTGTTCACCAGCAGCACTACCATTCACTCTCTCTATAACAAAGACAAGGAAAATGCAATATTTTTTTTTTAAGTGAACCATGGCAAATACTTATGTTTATGAATTTATTTCACTGCATGTGGCCAAAGGCAGAGTCTAAAAGTCTCAGACCACCAGGGTTTTGCATTATTTGGAATTGAAAAGGGAATGTCTTTTTAATAACAAATCAGATCTTGATTGATTGATTGATTGATTGATTGATTGAGGTTCATATAAAAAAAAAATCATATAACTGTCATTTGTAACTAGAAATGAAACTTTGTTCCCAGAATGCACTACCTACTCCTCTTCCTGTTATTCAAATCCAACTTCCAGTTTACTTAGAAATCAAACTCATGCATTGGAAGTCATTTCTTCAATTCTGAATTTTGCACAACCACAGATACCAGTGTTATTCTAGTGGGACTGATATACTATTATAGTTTTTGTTAATATTTTAAATTGGATTTATTCTTATTTTCTGTTCTCTTTCTTTTTTCATTTTAGTAATATTGCTGCATTTTCGTCATTTACATTAGCTGGATGTCTATACCATTTTTATTAACTTTTAGTTGTTGTTTTTAGTTGTTTGTTTATCTATCTATCTATCTATCTATCTATCTATCTATCTATCTATCTATTTAGGCAACTAGCTATGAAATAAAATAAATGTAAGTTGATGATGATTTCATTTATTAAGGGAAAAAAAGCTGTCCAAACCTACCTGCCCCTGCGTGAAAAATTAATTGCCCCCTCCTGTTAAATCATGTAAGAACTGTGATTAACCACTTTTTTTTTTTAATGCTGAGTTAAATTTGTCTAGCCACACCCAGGCCTGATTACTGCCAGACCTGTTGAATTAAGAAATCACTTTAATAGAACCTGTCTGACAAAGTGAAGCATGCTTAAAGAGCAACATATCATGCCGTGATCTAAAGAAATTCAAGAACAGATGAGAAACAACATAGTTGACATGTATCAGTCTGGAAAGGGTTATAAAGCCATTTCTAAGGCTTTGGGACTCCAGCGAGTCATTATCCACAAATGGATAAAACTTGTGACAGTGGTGAACCTTCCCAGGAGTGGCTGGCCTACCAAAATTACTCCAAGAGCGCAATGACGACTCATCCAGGAGGTCATAAAAGAACCCAGAACAAAATCTAAAGAACTGCGGACCTCACTTGCTTCAATTAAGGTCAGTGTTCATGATTCAACAATAAGAAAGAGACTGGGCAAAAACGGCATCCATGGGAGAGTTTCAAGGCAAAAGTCATTGCTGACCAAAAAGAACACAAAGGCTCATCTCACATTTGCCAAAAAATATATCTTGATTATCCCCAAGACTTTTGGGAAAATATTATGTGGACTGATGCGACAAAAGTTGAACTTTTTGAAAGGTTTTGAATCTGGCGTAAAACCAACACAGCATTTCATAAAAAGAACATCATACGTGGTCTGGGGCTGCTTTGCAGCTTCAGGACCTGGACGACTTGCCATAATTGATGGAACCATGAATTCTGCACTCTATCGGAAAATCCTGAAGGAGAATGTCCGGCCGTCAGTTTGTGACCTCAAGCTCAAGCACACTTGGGTTATGCAGCAGGACAATGATCCCAAACACAGCAGCAAGTCCACCTCTGAATGGCTAAAGAAAAACTAAATTAAAGTTTTGGAGTGGCCAAGTCAAAGTCTGGACTTAAATCTGATTGAGATGCTGTGGCATGACCTTAAACAGTGCTTTCATGCTGGAAAACCCTCCAATGTGGCTGAATTAAAACAATTCTGCAGAGAAGAGTGGGCAAAAATTCCTCCACAGCGATGTGAAAGACTCATTGCCAGTTATCGCAAACGCTTGATTGCAGTTGTTGCTGCAAAGGGTGGCACAATCAGTTATTAGATTTAGGGGGCAATTACTTTTTCACGTAGGTCCAGGCAGCTTTGGACAGCTTTTTTTTCTCTTAATAAATGAAATCATTATTTCAAAAATGCATTTTGTATTTACTCGGGTTATCTTTGTGTAATATTAAAATTAGTTCGATGATCTGAATCATTCAAGTGTGACAAATATGCAAAAAAAAAAAAAAAAAATCACAGACGCCTGACCTTTTTCACACCACTGTGTGTGTATATATATATATTAGGGCTGTTAATAACGCGTTAAAGCAAATTCATTTTAACGGTACTAATTTTATTAACGCAGTGCGTATTTTCTGTTTGACCCGTGGCCTAACCTGTAGTTGGAGAAATGGTGATGCACAGTGTTGCCAACTTAGCGACATTTCAGACCCCTTTAGCGACTTTTTTTCCCTTCAAAAAAACCGTCCAAACCTTATTTAGTTTCTGAGAAGCGCCGGTACTGCTATGCGAGCGCGATGTATTTCTTTCCCAGCGCGCACACACCTCTCTCTCTCTCTCTCTCTCTCTCTCTCTCTCTCTCTCTCTCTCTCTCTCTCTCTCTCTCTCTCTCTCTCTCTCCTCTCTCTCTCTCTCTCTCTCTCTCTCTCTCTCTCTCTCTCTGCGTCTGCTCAGTTTCTGTTCAGCGAGCGGCGGAGAGGAGCAGCGCTTTCAGTTAAACACAGATATTATGTTGCTTCTCTAATTTTACATGCAAGTATAGCCGAAATCACAGCACAGCTATTTTTGTGCAGATTAACATCTTGGAAGTGAGAGCTGGTTATGTAGTCTTAATGGGTCGCGTTTCAGTCACTATTTCATATTCATTCCGTTATCTGACAACAGAAACAATAAAATATATCAATGAAAACAGTTTTATTGAGAATTTAGCTGCATCAAAATACAGTATGTGGGCACAGAGAGGCAAACAAATCTAATAATAAATAATAAATGTACATTTTCCATGTTCAGAAGAAGAGCTGCCCTGTCGTACAAAAATGTAAACAGGTTTGTGTAAGTAAATTGCTCAGTGCAAAGAAAGAGAAGTAATGGAAACCTGGTATTTATTTTTTTCATGTGTCCAATAGACATGAACAAGTTCTTTGAAAAACATTGATGATCTTTGAAACATGTCTAGTCTTCATGCTCTATGTTGACTATGGTTTCAATAATAATAAACATACATTTGCATAAAGCATCCATATTTGTCCATGCCCATGTTGACTAGAGTATTAAAAACTTGAAAAGTATTAATTTAAGGTACACAGGGGTGTGAAGTAACGAATTATAAATACTCCCGTTACAGTAATTAAGTAGTTTTTATCAGTAATTGTATTTTTTTGAGTAGTTTAAAAATTGTGTACTTTTACGTGAGTACATTTCAAGTGATGTATCGGTACTTTTACTCCGCTATTTTCCTCCGTTTGTGGTCGTTACATGCTTATTTTAATTTTATTTTTATCCATCAACGTGATTGGATAGTAATCGGTCTCGTGACTTTCATCAAATCAAATTGTGTATAGAAAACTTTAACAGCCAGCTGCTGTTTATCGCGGCTGGCTGCTGGAAGTCAATTCAGTCGCATCTTCCTCTAATATGTTAAGGTAAGTTTGGATTTCTGCTTAGTAAATTATTTGTATATATGCTTGCTTACCTACACGGCCTGAAATCTTGCACCGTTTTAGAGAGAAATGGGCTCTCATTTTAACCCATATCATGGTGTGTGATGCTGAACTATGAGTTTCTAATGGTGTTTGTATTTGCAGGGTCATTCTACAGAAACGTCCACTTTTGGTATGGCAAGATGTCTTAAAATTAATTTCTTTTTTTAACCTTTAAACTTAGACCACATTATTACATTACCTTTTGACTTTATGAATACATATAAATGACAGCTTAATTATTATTTTTTTTAGCTTTTTTGTGCAATTATTTCAAGACCACATGTATCATTTTTGTCACTGGTGTTACCTTCTTTAGCAATATTAAAAGTTTTTATGAAATATTATTTGTCTTTTATTTATTTTTTCAGTACGTAGTCAGTTACAGAAAAATAATGAAAATGCAAGAAATAAGCAGAGTGTGTTTTATTTATTTAATGTGACAGACAAAAACAGTACAGTAACACAGTAACACAGCACGGTAACACCAGTGACACAATGAATCACCAGTGACATACATAAGACCTGATATACTGATCTTCACTGGTGTTATCCATAAGGAAAGTAACACCAGTGACAATTTTCATGAAAAATGCATTTTACAAAATGTCTTCTGCAATGTATCAAATCACATGTTGTCAATTATGGTATACTCACTAAATTAATTAGTTTAAACATTTGTATTATAGTTTTTTTTTACACTTCCCTAACAATAAATATGTCATAGCAGTGACGTCAACTAAAAGCTTCATATGAAATCATGAGATAAATGAGAAAATTTCTGATAACTGAAAAGAAACAGTGGACTAAACATGGGCCTTTTTTTCATAGATCATCAGGAAATAGGAAGGAGGAAGTCGAGTAATGTCATCAGTGTGATTTTTTTTTTATTCCAAAATAAAAGATTTTTGTTAAGCAGTAACACCAGTGACACAACTCCAGGGGACCACTGTTTTCATTATATATTTTATATTTATTTTGCTTTTTTTTTTTTTACACCATTTACATCATATATTTGATAGTTATGAATAGACTTTTGTATTTTAAATGGTAGAAAATCCTGTTTTTGACCTCAAAATAAAGCACTTTGCCTCTTTATATGGCTGTGGGGACAAGCAGTTTTGTGGTACTTGGAATTTTATATAATTAATTAAAAAATTCAGCACCTGGACTCTTCTACTACGAAGCCATGCTGTTGTAATAGCCGCAGTATGTGGTTTTGCATTGTCCTGCTGAAAAACACAAGGCCTTCCCTGAAATAGAAGTTGTCTGGAGGGGAGCATATGTTGCTCTAAAACCTTTATATACTTTTCAGCATTCATAGTGCCTTCCAAAACATGCAAGCTGTCCATACCTTATGCACTTATGTACCCCCATACCATCAGAGATGCTGGCTTTTGAACTGAATGCTGATAACACGTTGGAAGGTCTCCCTCCTCTTTAGCCCGTAGGATACGGCGTCCGTGATTTCCAACAAGAATATCAAATTTGGACTCGTCTGACCATAGAACACTTTTCCACTTTGAAACAGTCCATTTTAAATGAACCTTGGCCCACAGGACACGACAGCGCTTCTGGACCATGTTCACACATGGCTTCCTTTTTGCATGATAGAACTTTATTTGGCATCTGCAGATGGCACAGCGGATTGTGTTTACTGACAGTGGTTTCTGGAAGTATTCCTGGGCCCATTTAGAAATGTCAATGACAGAATCATGCCAATGAGTGATGCAGTGTCGTCTGAGGTCCCGAAGACCACAGGCATCCAACAAAGGTCTTCGGCCTTGTCCCTTACGCACAGAGATTTCTCCTGTTTCTCTGAATCTTTTGATGATGTTATGCACTGTAGATGTTGAGATTTGCAAAACCTTTGCAATTTGATGTTGAGGAACATTGTTTTTAAAGTATTCCACAATCTTTTTACGCACTCTTTGACAGATTGGAGAGTCTCTGCCCATCTTTACTTCTGAGAGACTCTGCCTCTCTAAGACATCCCTTTTATAGCTAATCATGTTACAGACCTGATGTCAATTAACTTAATTAGTTGCTAGATGTTCTCCCAGCTGAATCTTTTCCCCGTGTAACTTTTTTGAGACCTGTAGCAGGTATCAAATTTGAAATGAGCTCATTTATTGGAAAAAAGTGTAAAAATTCTCCGTTTAAACATTTGTTATGTTCTATTGTGAATAAAATATTGGCTCATGTGATTTGAAAGTCTTTTAGTTTTCATTTTATTCAAATTTAAAAAACGTCCCAACATTTCCAGAATTCAGGTTGTGTGTGTGTGTGTGTGTGTGTGTGTGTGTGTGTGTGTGTGTGTGCGTGTGTGTGTGTGTGTGTGTGTGTGTGTGTGTATAATTAGTTTTCATGTTTATTTTAATTTAAGTAATGATTTTTTTAACGACAACCCTGGTGGAGACCACATTTAATTTATTTATTTATTTATTTATTTGTTTGTTTGTTTGTTTGTTTGTTTGTTTGTTTGTTTATTGAAATGAAGAGAAGGTTTGGAGGTTTAAGAAAATAGTTATGATGTAAAATAAAGAAATATTTCACATCTTACATTATTTAAACTAAAGGTTACTAATCAAATAAAGAATGAGTGACTTTAGAGCATGTTAGATGATCTTACTTCCATTGATGCACAAGAGGCTCTTTAAACATTCTTACATCATGCTTGAGAACATGATCATCATGTTTTAATACAACTCAAGTGCTGCTGTCATTTAAGTAATAGTGGAATGTACCAAGTACCAAGACATTAAGAAAAGAAATCTGTGTTAATATTTTACTTCAGTTTTATTCAAATAGTTATGCTGATAACATAATTTGTATTGAGTGGTAAAAAGTGGTCAATTAGAATTGCAAAACAGAAACATTTTCACTAGTGGCCTCAGACATTTTGGCCCCACTGGATATTAATAGATATGAGTTTTGTCTTAAGGAATCTTGTCATAGATGTATATCAGAGGAAAAAGTGAATGAATGAAAGTTTTTAGCTTTCATCTTCCGTTTCCCAAATGACAAACCCAAAAGAAAATGAATGTTTGAGTTCAGGGAGATCAACATTTTCAATAGCAAAGAAAAATAGCTTTCAAGCCAAAACATATCCTCTTTCTTTGAACCTAACTTTACCGTACTTTATGAACAATATCAGAAGTTCATATACAATGCCACAGAAACCTTACTAAGCTCCTGACCTTTCTCAACATCTGAATTCAATAACTTTCTCTCCGTTTTTTTTTTTTTTTTTTTTTTTTCTCGGTCTCCCCTTTTGACACTCCATGGCTATCTCTATCTCGCTCACATTTGTGTACTGCACACTTTTTCACCATAATGAGAAAGACACCCACTGCTCCAAGAGGAGGGAGGGGCCCATTGTAAACGAGTCTGGACTGAGCCCACCCTGTGGGGACTGCTGTGTTTGATTAGGTAAGTTAGGTTTGATTGACAAAGGCTGCAGGAAGAAACAGGCTGCAAGAATAGCTAATGAAAGAACAAGGACTTTGATCACAATTTGGAGAAAAAATAAATAAATAAAAATCAGCATTTTTAAATCAGCACTGCGTTCAGACAGAATTAGAATAAAACATTCAGTCACAAAATAATGAATGATTTGAATGATTTGAAAATAACATTTTAATGATCATTCAAGACTCAGTGGGGGAGAGATGAAATGCTATTTATCAAATAACAAAATCTTAGTCACAACAAATTCTTTAAACTGAAAGTACAGCCACAACATTACATTTATGCATCTGACAGAGCTTTTACCCAAAGTCTACATGTAAATATCTTTGAAACAAACTTGAAACAATGGATGTGTTTTTTTATTTTATTTTTATTTATTTATTTATTTATTTATTTTTTTTTTTTTTTAAACAGGACAAAATGGCAGCCAGATTTAAACATATATGGGTCATTCCTGGGATTCGGTAATATTTCAGTCCCCCAGAGTTTTTAAAGTGGTGGTTTACCAAAATGAATTAAAGGTATGCCCATTATTATGTATAAAAATAATTATCACATTTTAATATTCTTAGCATAAAATAATGTTTCATCTTAAACCAAGCATTTTGTCATGTCCCTAAGGCACTTGAGTTTGTACTTAGAAAATTATTTTAAAAATGTGCATTTTTTGGCAATAAAGTAAGCATTTATTAGTGTTCCTTTCTTGTGAAAAAAAAAAAATATATATATATATATATATTTTATTAAAAAAAAAAAAAAAAAAAAAAAAACAAGACTTTATGGTGATGTCCCTCAATCTGAACTCAACCCCATCACGCTAACAATTTTAGGAGACATGCATGAGGAGCAGTGGCCATTTTGAGTGAAAAAATACAACCCCGTCACAAATATATATATATATATTTCTCATTGTTACGGGGTTGCAAACTTGTGACAGGGTTGAGTTATTTACTTCATTTATTAATAATTTTAATTAAAATATATATAAAACAGTCATGGTTTCAGTAAATATATACTTACCAAAATCATGACTATTCATATTTTTGTTATAAATAGAATTTTTGATGTAATATGTCCGCTTAAATTTTGACAATGATCATACATCAGAAATTGCAGCCACATTTGCAGCAGAAAGACAATGCTGGGCATGCAGATATGTATGACAATATGAGAGCGAAACAAAACCAAAAATTATAATTGAAGGCAATGTATCCCTTCAAATGTGTTACAGTTTTCAACCCCATCACACATTGTCACAATATATTTGGAAAAATAAAATAAAATAAGACTGAAAGCATTTCTTGCTGATTACCATCTGACATGTTAAGGGCTAAAACAATAAAACTCTGGTTTTAGTTAAACTTCTAAATTAAAAATATTTTTTTTACAAAAATGTAAAGAGACCATAGACACAATTTGTGTATTTTTAGCTTCAGTCCTATAAAAATGTGAAAATTATGATAAATATTACATTTGCTATCAATAAATTGTTATGGGGGACACATGAGCAGTAGTTAGATGTTTATTTTTTTAACAAATTCGGTGCAAAATCGTTTTTAAACCAATCCCATTTTGTCCGTTACGGGGTTGAGAAAAAAAAAAAAAGTGTCTAAATCTTAAAAAAGAAAAAAATGAAAATAGTAAATGGTCTGAGCATATCACACCAGTCCTCAGGTCCTTACACTGGCTTCCAATTACATTTAGGATTGATTTTAAAGTACTTTTACTCGTTTATAAATCACTCAATGGCCTAGGACCTAAATACATTGCAGATATGTTCACTGAATATAAACCTAACAGACCACTCAGATCATTAGGATCGAGTCAGTTAGAAATACCAAGGGTTCACACAAAACAAGGGGAGTCCGCTTTTAGCTATTATGCCGCCCGCAGTTGGAACCAGCTTTTAGAAGAGATCAGATGCGCTAAAACATTAGCCACATTTAAATCCAGACTCAAAACTCATCTGTTTAGCTGTGCATTTGTTGAATGAGCACTGTGCTACGTCCGAACTAATTGCACTGTATTTTATGTATAATCATTTTCTATTCTAAACTGTTTTAAAATCATTTAAAATCAATTTTTATATAATTTCCTTGTTTTTATTATTATTTTTTTAATTGTTTTTATTGTTTTGAGTATTTTTTTTTAATGACTATTTCACTTCCTTTTATGTACAGCACTTTAAATTACCACTGTGTATGAAATGTGCTATATAAATAAACTTGCCTTGCCTTGTAATGCCTGAGGTGGGAAAATATGATTTTTTTTTTTGGAGGTTTGATATGTGCCTACAATGATGTGGGGTATTTAGAAAATGAATCAAATGTAGTTGAATCAGCCCATACATATTTGATATGATATTTTTTATATTATATTTTACAAGCAAAAAAAATGATAACAATAATAATAAATCTGTGCTTGTCACTGAAATTTATAATTTTTTATTTGCTTGTTCTTTTCGTGTTGGCATGTGATTACTGCAAATTTAAAGACAAATTTTAAAGACTTTTTTTAGGCTGCCTCGTGACTCAGAGTAGAAATCCAATTTTATGCATAATGAAGAACCTACAGCAATCTTATGAAAAAAAGGGAAAAAAACAAAAACAAATACAGCCGTCTGTGAAAAATCAAATGACTAAGTAGAACCTTTGTGCCTGCTGCCTTTAGTGAGGGTTTCTGTAAATTAGCTGAGAAATAAATCTCCCTTGCCGAGTTTTAAAGACATTTTTCATTTTACAGTGATCTAAAAGCTGGAGGGCTTCAAAATGTGCTCTATATGGCTATGAGAGTGAGTTGGCTGATGCACAATGACTTAAGTGCAAGAGGGAATTTTATTCTGTGTCACTGTGCCATGGTTATGTGTACTGTAGTTATGTTGGATATGAGTAATCTATGATTTGATGTTCCTCATCTCCTAAAAACACTTTGAAGGAGCACTGTCATGTCATATATCGAGGTTGTATTGTGGATCGTGTTGTGTTTCTGAGGGATATCAGATGGATTGGAAAATAATGGGAAGACAGAGTTAGGGAGCGTTCAACAATCCTTTGGGATTTCGATTGATGGGTCGGATTTGATTCATCTGCCCAAAGTATTGATTTGTTTTTGCTGCAGAGATGTACAGCCCTAATCATGCTCACTCTGCTTCTTTCTGTATTTCATTTTCTGCACATTCTCCTGCTCAGAACACTATTATCTCCTCTGTTTTCTGACATTTATAACTTTCTTCCTTTTCCTCCACAATACTCTATAGTGAAAATATAATTTCCTATGCTGTTTATGTATTTATATATGTATTTGGTAGGATATAGGGCACTATCCTTCCTTCATCTTATTTTCCTGCCGTGTTGCATAAATGGCTCTAAAGAAAATATGTATTTGCTTTCTATCCCAGATCTTTTATTCTAAACACACAGAATTTTAAACAAGTCGAGCAGCAATGCAGCTTCCTGGTTTCCACCAAACAAACAATAAACAATGCCATACTTTCACATGAAAATTGAAAATAAACCCATGAGTGGTACAGTAAACAACATAAAAGACTACATAAAATAAAATTACTAATAAATTTCTAGAAGGAAGGAAGGAAAGAAATAAAGGAAGCTGTTATATGATATAATTAGACTAAAAGAAAGAGAAATGTTCAAATATCTCAAATGAGCTCAAAAGTCGAGCAGCAATACAGCTTTCGAGTTCCTAACAAATAAATAATCAACATGAAATTATATTTCAACATGAAATCAACAGCAAAATAATAAAGTAACCGTAATAAGTAAAACAGTGAAATAAGCCAAAAAGCAGAACAATATTAAGAAAGAAAGGAGGGAAGGTCAAGATAAAGGAAGGAAAAACTCTCTCATAGTACACAACTAGATTCTATTAAAGGAAGAACAGCTCAAATGTCTCAAATAACCACAAAAATGAAGCAGAAAATGCAGTTTTATACAAACTAATAAATTAAAATAACTAATGAATAAACACAAAAACAAGAAATCAACTAGAAGGAAGGAAAGAAGGAAGGAAGGAAGGAAGAAAGGAAGGCTGCTACCTATTTCCTACCAAACAAATGATCAACAATGTCATATTTCAACACGAAAATAACAACATATAATTAAAATAAAGCACAGAAAGGATAAGATGTTCCAAACTCCCTCATATGTAGGCCTACATAACTAGTGTAAACGGTATCAAAGGAGAGAAAAGAGCTCAAATAAAAGCTCAAATGTCTCCAAAATAAAATAACCCAAATGTTGCATGAAAATGCAGTTTTACACAAAAGAGAACAGCTTTACAAATTAACGTAAAATTACTACTGAATACAAAAGACAAGAAATCAACAAGAAGGAGCAGACTATCAAGCAAAAAAGAGAGGGAAAAAAGAGATGCTGCAAACTCCCTCATACTTCTAGAATCAAAAGAGAGAACAGAGCTCAAATGTGCTTCATTTTCACACTAGGATGAATGTGAAAAGGTCACAAGCCAGCCAACAGTTTCCTACTAATAGGAACCACTCTAGCTGTAAGAGGTGTTAGTACAGGTTGTAAAGAATGTGACTATAGGATAAAGGAGGCTGTATCTATATCTTCCTTCATTCTCTGGACTTTCTCTTTTGTGTAGCTCAGAGGACAATCCTTATGAATGATTTAAAATGTTTCTAAAGAGACGTATTCACAATACAGAGATTATTTGAAGGGTAATGACTTAGTGCCACACTGTATGGATCCTTGAAGTAATGTATACCTGAGGAATGTTTGTTCGGCAAACATCACCACATGGAACAAAGCAGAGCAAAAGCGTGAGCTGTTTCGTTTGGATCAATAGAGAGAGGCAGTCAGTAATGAGGCCTGCTGTTCAGAGGATTAGAGTTTTGCAGCTGTACTTTAATTTAGACAGTGATGGACCAAAACCGCAGGTAGAACCATACCCTTATATTACTATGTAGGATTTTAATTACATTTATTTGTTTGTATCTCCTTAAAGACACTTACGGCACGTTTTGTGGTTTCTTTATCCATTTTAGATGGACATGACCGCTTTGTGGTTCAGCTTGTAGGGTAGGATCGCATAAGGAAAATTCCCTTCATGAACATCTTCTAAAGACTGAAAAATAGAGCTAACTGTAATAAGATGTCTGCAGGGCCAAAGCATTATGCACATTTAAACCTGCCCCTTCAGATTTTTGGAGTCAGATTTATTTGAAAGCAACTTACAAAACTTTTTGTAGAACTTTGACAATAAAGTTACGTTGTTGGGAGACAGTAAAGGTGTTTGTCTTATCAAACGGTCATGCAAAATTTGGTAAGTTACATATAAGTTACATATATAAGTTAGCGCCATACACACACACACACACACACACATACATATACTGTATATATATATATATATATATATATATATATATATATATAAACACTTTTGACATTACCAGTTAAAAGTTTTGATTCAAATAGTACATAACATATTAAAATGATTTCTGAATGACACTGACATTGAAGACTGGAGTAATGACTGCTGAAAAATCAGCTTTGCCATCAAAGAAATAAATTACACTTTAAATTATAGTAAATGAGAAAACTGTAATAATATTTCACAGTATCACTGTTTTTACTGTATATTAAATAAAACACAGCCTTTGTAAGTATAAGAGACTTCTTTCAAAAACATTTTCCAATCTAAATTATTCTAACTTTTTTTATAATTTTTTTTATGAACTATTTCTGAACAAAATCAGCAGTTTAAATCTAGGCTGCAGCAGAGTCAGATTGTGCAAGGGACTCATCTGGTTCTTGTGGTCTTGTCCCGATGGCTGTCTAGGAGACAGGGTCTTCACTGGGGATCAGTCTCTGGGGCTCATCTAGTTGTCCTGGTCTCCGCTGATGTTCAGGGCTGTAGAGGTCATCTCTAGGTGCTGATCCACCATCTGATCTGGATACTGTCTGGATCCGGGTGGCTACGGTGACCTCGGAATAAGAAAGAAACAGACTAATATTAACGTAGATGCCATTCTTCTAACGATGTAACAAGTACATCGGGTGTTTTGGGAAGTGTTCCCGGTTCCAGTTGACCTAATTAATGCAGCCTAACAATACTTTAATGGATTTGAATTATAGAAATGCGATAGTGTATTATGTGTAAGCCAGGTTAAAGAGATGGGTCTGTAATCTAGATTTAAACTGACAGAGTGTGTCTGCTTCCCGAACAGTGTTAGGTAGATTGTTCCAGAGTTTGGGCGCTAAATAGGAAAGCGATCTCCAGCCCGCAGTTGATTTTGATATTCTAGGTATTATCAAATGGCCAGAGTTTTGAGATTGCAGTGGACGTGAAGGACTATAATGTGATAAGAGCTCACTCAAATACGGAGGTGCCAAACCATTCAGGGCCTTATAGGTAATTAGCAAGATCTTAAAATGTATACGATGTTTAATAGGGAGCCAGTGCAGTGTTGACAGAACCGGGCTAATGTGGTCATATTTCCTGGTTCTAGTAAGAACTCTAGCTGCTTTTGAACCAGCTGGAGTTTGTTTATTAAATGACTGTGAGTCTTGAACAGCATGCCACACATGCCGTTACATAAGGTTGAAAACAACCTTGAACACTCTTCTAATGCTTTTCCATTGTTGTTGTGCTCTGGGCAAAAGGTCATGAACATGAGGTTAAATGTGGTTTGGAGGAAGACGGCCACTGTCTGGAATTTGTTACACTGCTAGGTGGAAAGAGAGGTTATCGAGTGGAGATAAAGTTCTATTTATCAACAGTGTTATTTACTTTGGATGCTGCCATTTGAATACATTATTTATTTTAAGGTTAAGATATTTACTACCACGGCCCCTAACGTGAGCAGAGCAGACGTTTTCAATTCATCCCTATGAGAGCCAAGCAAAACCTTTGCTCTGTGAGGTTGACAGAGGATCAGAGAAAGAGTTGAGAGTGGTTGGGAGCATCCAAAAAAATGAGAAATGCTCAGCTTTATGAAAATGAGGAGCGAAAAATGTTGGCCAGAAGTGCAGGTTGTGAGTCAGTCAAGGTGCTGGAGTTTTATATTGCATCAGTAATTAAATCATAAATCATTAAATCAAATTGTTTGCATAGTTCATTTAGATTTCAAATGCAATTGTGACTAGACTGGCTGGGTTAACAAAAGTGTATTAAATTGACACCATATCTTGACAATGTACTCAAAAGTTTATTAATCTGACTCACCAAAGTATGCATACTAAAATGACTCTTGCAACACAAATTATTCTTTGAAATTCATTATTAAAACATGGGACGGCTAGATAAATGTGCAGTAATAAGATTTGTTCAGTCGTTCTCTCAGACAATCCCCAAATTCAGACATTGATTTAAGAAGTTTTAAGAGCTCTTTGTTTTGCTTTTTTTAGTCCTTAGTTGCTCATTAACACTATTTTGTAACTAGAGTGCAGACTGCAAAATGTCAAATATTGAGCTTTGTTTGTTCTTTGCTTGATCTTTAAATATGCATGTCAAGTATAAACATGCAATACACTTGTAACAGGGTGACTGAGACGAGAGATATGCGGATCCATTTGCAGGCTTTTAACAGACAGAGACGTTGTCATAACAGGCATGGTTCAAACAGTGGCAAACAGGTATAACACAGGCAAGACAAAGAGTAATCCTAGGGCAAGCGTGGGTCCTCGATCGACGAACAATATCCAACAGGGCGAGACGAGGGTAAATACAGGAAACACAGGCTAGAATCAGAACACGTGAAAAACAGGCAAGGCAAAACTAAGACTAGACTCGGAAAACTAAAACTGGCTCCCTATCTCAGCTATCACTAGGAGAGCGATAAATGCAGAACAATACTCAGCGATTAGAACGAGGAAGTCCAAAGCTTATGTAGGGTGTGTGATTGTGTGATGTGTGCTGGGAAATGTAGTCCGGAGTGACATGTAACAGTCTGTGTAGTGTGAGAGTCAATGTAACGGAAGAGTGACCTCCATGTGAGCAGATGTGAGTCCATGGACCAGATTCATGACAACACGAGACTGTCATATTTTGTGGTAATGGAGAGGAATATGCATGCATCATTACAGGTCATAGCACACTTAAACCTGTGAGAATATCTCTTGCTGACACTGAAGTGGAAAATGTGAAGATAATTTGATATTGTGTCTTTATTAGATTAAACTCAAAAAGTTGCCTTGGGTACGTTGGCTCAGCCGTATCTTGTAACATCATCAATACACGCAGGAGCAGCACAACGACCTTTCTTCTGGCAAATAACCTCAGTTTGCACACCCATTTAGTCATTAATTCTGTCCTCATTTGTCTAATCTTTAGAGGTCAAGTCAAGCACAAAGTAACACTAGAGGAAAATTTGCTGCATACAAATTGGAATTTGACATCGTGTGGTTTACATTTTAGATTCTAGAGGGCTAAATTGACATTGTTTTTCAAAAGGACAAGTATGTTTCTATCATTCATTCTTGTCAAAAAATAACTCCATTTGGCCACCGGGATACATGATTAACACTCGGCACAAGCCAAATGCAAGGGAAAAATGGCTTTGGCTATTAAGAGTTATTTATCAGTTGAATGGTAATTACTATACTCTACAATGTTGAAGTTTTGATTATATGAAGTTTTCAACTGCCAAACTTGATGCTTCAATTGTTTTCAACATTGATAATAACAGACACGTTTCTTAAGCACCAAATAAGCATATAAGAATGATTTCTGAAAAATGGTGTGACACTAAAGACACGGCTGCTGAAAATTCAGCTTTGCCATCACAGGAATAATTGCATTTAATAAACTATATTCAGATAGAAAACAGTTATTTAGTGAGCATAAGAGACTTCTTTCAAAAAGAAAAGAAAAAGCTCTTAACAGCCAAAATATTATAGATGCTATAAATATGTTATAAATATATGAAATATAAATGTAAAAAATTATGAAAGAGAGCAAGAGTATGTTTTATATACTGTATAGAGAGAGCAATACAAACAAAACTCAAATATCATCTGGGCTCTATTTTGTTTTTTTTTTTTTGTAAATGCATTTGCTACTAAGAGGTGCTTATCAGAATGTCTCCCTGTGTCACTGCGGGTTGTTCCATGGGTTACTAAATATATAAATAAATATAATAAAAATAAATAAATGTCATCATCGTTGTCATTATCATCATCATTATAATCATCAATGCCAAAATCACCAACAGTGACAGTCTAATTTAGCTTCTTCACCATCAGGTGGATCCACTTGAGTCTCCACAACAGCTGAAGCCTGACGTGTACATTACGACTCCAGCCACCACGACTCCACTCTGCGTGCCACGGTGGAGAGGGGAAATGTCAGCTTTTCTACACAGTGTGCAATTCAAGCTGCCAAACCTCAAAAGTGATGGGAGCTTTTCAAAGCAGACTCTCATTAAATATAGACCCATAACATGTACGCTTTGAAGAGCCTCTTTGAAAACGTAATCTTATGGGAAAGTCACGAATGAATGGTTATCAGAAAACTAGCAGGTGGAAAGATGAATATGGTCTTTCAAAACTTGCTGCTTGAGATCTGTCAGTGTTTGTGGCCAGTGTTCATGGCTTACTGCATCTGACTTTGTTTGAGTATTAGCAATACAAAACGTCACCATACATAATCAGTCTTTATTTGATTGAAATCAACGCTTTAGTGTTCTTTTGGAAATCAGAAATGTTTATCTCACCTCCGATAAAAGTTGATTTTTGCACTACGAAAAAGCAAATTAATGAAAACAGTATGAAATTTACCAGACAAATACCACAAGAATATTTTTTATGCTATTTGGAGACATTGTGACCTTTAACTACCTTTAGTCGCAGTTAATTTGACAACCCATGACATGCTAATAAAAGTTCATTTTGTTCCATAGCAACACATGCGCTTGTGATAAAATTACAACCCCCACTATGTGTCATATCATCCATGAGAATTTATTTTATTTTTTCATTAGTTTAATATTGCAAGTGGTTAAAACAGGTTATAGATGTTGTTTAAATGTTTACTACTGCAATATGAATATAATTTATCAGAAACAATCAGAGTCTCTCCAATATAATATGAAATTTACTTTATTGTCAAAAGAGATGTCTATTAAACAGATATTCTTGCTTCCACTAAAGCGCAAGATGCTCTGGAACATTCTCAAATTTTGCTGGATAACATGTTCATGCTGCTTGGGAACAAAAGAAGAGGAAAAGTAGACATGCCAAATACTAAGACATAATGAAAATTATGTAAATGTTAATATTTCACTCATTTTTTTTAAATCCTGATAATACAATTTCTAATGAAAACAATTCATCCACAAATGAAAATTCTGTCATCCTTTACTCATCCTCATTTCATTCCAAACCTACATGCATTTCTTTATTCTGTGTAACACAAAAGAAGATATTTTGCAGAACATTGGAAACCATTGACCATTGATTTTCATTGCATGTGCAAATCTTCTATGTTGCAAAGTAAATGATAGAATTTTCCGTTTTTAGATGAACAATCCAGCATTTTCACAAGCCCTGTTCTATTCAACTGCAAAAGTGCCTTATAAGTAGACCCAGAGAATGCATTAAAATTTTAAAGTTAAAATTGTATAACGCTAAGAAATTAGATAAAAAAGGGAGAAGCACAAAAGTGCAGCTGTGTCACTGACTTCATTAAACTGCAGGAGTTCATTGCAGAATAATTCCAGAAAAAAAAAAAAATGTAATCAAGTTATCTCATGTGAACCCTGTGTTCTCGAATAAATAGCTGTTCAGTCGGAGGGCTCCCCTGATAGGTTCAAGCTGTTATCAACCCCAGATTAATTTAACTGCAGATCACTTCATCCACTTCTGAATGAAAACACTCAAAATTATAAAACGCGCATCACAATTGACCATGTTAACTAAATTTCCTAATCTAACAGTGAATCTGTTATCTGAAAGGGACTGCAAAATGAAGGGTTCCAGCAAGACGGTATAGTGGTCTTGTGGTTAAAGATACAGGCCATGCGGGTGAAGTTCAGTAAGCCAGCACATCAGGAGCAACCCAAGATCATGATCTTTGGTACCACAACAGAGCATCTGTGCAGGCCACTTAACATTCAATTGCTCCAAGGGATCTGTTCCTATGACCAGTTCACGGTCTCTGTGGATAACAGAGTCAACTAAACAACAAATGTCACTGGACAGCAGTATTTCTGCTAAGATTGCAGATAGATCTGCCACTGACTTTTGATCTTCTGAGTCAAAAAACTAAGCCATGGCTTGATGGAATTGTGTGGGAATTGTTTTCCACAGTCACGACCAGGCGGTTGATGTTATATTGTGTGGTGGAGTGGCTTAAGCTCAGAGTTAGTTAGAGACATCACCACTGTGGCCCTGAACACGGCACTTAACCCCAGATTACTCCGGGAGGATTGTACCTCTGCTTTGGATAAAAGCATCTGCTGAATAGCTACTACTGACTGCTATTGTAGTTTTGTGAGAACATCTTGTATGGCCTGAGGGTGAGACCATTATCAGCCAAGTTTAATATTTGGGTGAACTATTCCTTTAATGTGTACACACGTATTAACATGAAAACAAACAATATACAATAAGCAGAAAAATGAACAACTGTTATCATCAAACAAGTATACCATTTTACTAATCATCAAGACTCATTGGAACTGAAATTACAGAAACCTGTGATGTACTGCCACAGGTAAGTTCAATATTTAATGAGAATCTCATTTATCAATTAATGGAGAAACTTTGTTAGATAAATAGCTTTTAAATAGCAAATTTATTTATAAATGAATTCTAGATGGGATTAATTAAAATAAAGTCATCTGCACTCTTTAACCCTCTGTCATTAATGTGCTTCACTCTTTTACTGATTTGTGTGTGCTGTCATGATAGTTCAGACCGGTTTTAGAAATAATTTTGTTATGATGTAAAATTTGGGAAATGCATTAACTATGATGCCTTAAATTTAAGTGCGATGCCAAAGTTAAAATCAACCTATGAATTCGCTATTCTCAAAGGACTCATCTGAATATCTCTAACATTCACCATTAAAGCGATTCCATTTTGATAAGAGTGCCCATATGTTGATATCACCAAAAATACTTATATATTTCGCGGTCTACCACCTTTGACATCACAGCTCAGGATAGTCGCTTGTTTTACTGGTGCTATCAGTGTTGTCCTAACAAAATTTTGCTGCTGCTCAAGAGTAAATACTGACATGGCATTTATGGTTCAGGTTATTGGGTCAGAAAAACCTGTCAGCTGAACTGGGTGCCTATAAGAAATAAATCCATTTTTAACTCGTATACGTCTGGAAGGACCAACACCAGCCGTGCATTGAGATGTTTTCTCTGAATATTAAAGATATCCTTGGTCTGAAACGCTTTGTTTGTGAAGATGTGTCATGCAACTTGGAGTGTTGTACTCAGCATTGTTTCTGCAATGCAAAACATCCAAAGCAGATGTAGAGACTATCAAATCTGGCATTGGTCCTAAGCCTCGGGATAAGGCCAAAGACCAAATACAACAAAGATGGAGGAGAGATGAAAAAGTATAGATAAATCTGCAGGAGGAGGGGTGGTGGAGTAGAGAGCAAACACGCTCTGGGCGGGTGCTTGTTCAGTGCCATCACAGAGGGTTTGAGAGGAATCTCTCTGTGCTGTGCAAAAATAATATTTGCTGTTTCATATTTCAGAAAATATACTTATATGCGGCTGCACAGTGTGTGGAGCTGTGAGAGACTTGGGAAGGAATGAGAGAACTAAGGCCCTAATGTCTACGAAAAAAGTGTGAAAAATTGCCACTGTCCCTTTCATCTTTTTTCTCTTTTTTTTTTTTTTTTTTAACCGCTATTGAATTTTGTTCAAAAGCAGCAGACTTCAAAGAGTTGGGGAAAAATCATGAGTGTGGGGAGTAATGTAATTTATTGGGAACTGAGAGGAGAACACTACATAGGGTTTAGCTGTAGTGCCTCACATTTCCTGCACAATGTACTGTATCTGTGCTTAAAATTCATTCTTGTTTACTTAAAACTATATATGAAATTAATAATCAGTATAGTGACACATCCAATGAAACTCAACATTTAAAGACTGTCAAATCCATGTGTTGACTAAGTAGTTATTTTTTTGTTAATATCACATAAAAACATTTAAAAGATGTAATCATGCGATCCTGGCCCATAAGTAAATGTGTATTTAAAAAAGGCAATGTTCCTACCATCAGAGTTCAAAAGAGCAAGACATGACAGCCAAATGCTGACATAGAAAATACATATATAAGAGATTTGAGGCCAGATTTGCTAACAGCTTGCGGCAGCACAAACCATCTTTTGGCATTAAAATAATACCGTCTGGATTTACTAAAGATGCGCAGTGAAGAATTAGTGCTGAAAAGGCTTATTTTTGCGCCTGAACTTACTAAACATTCATTTGTAGGAGTTTCCCTTTTTAGACGCAAAATTTATGGGAGGAGAGTACTAAAATGATTCACACGACACGATATACTAACGTTTGCGCTCGTCAAATTACTGGTATTTGCGCCATTATTTAACGCCCAAAAAAGCATGTCTTCAACTATTTTGCGCCCGTGTCGTAAGTAGATCACCCACACCTGATGAGCATCTGCTCTACTTATTTGCGACTACACTAATTTGTGCTCTGCTTGGTATATTGCGCTGGTCGATATGTAAATGAAATGTTGCATCTGTTTTCTTTAATTTGCACGTTGTCAGTAAATCACATGCAGAAATTTCCACACCCTTCAGCGCAAATAACTGGCAATATTGTCTAAAATGGTACATGATATTAATATTTTCAAGTGTTACATAAAAGCAATATCACAATTGCAATCGTGCTGTTTTACCTAATATCACCAGTAACCTACCTCTGCAGAGAATGTAGCCTGAAAAACAGAAATCTGTAGAAAACGCTGATATATGGATTGTAGTGATAGAATTATGTTTAGTTGTATAAAATAATTAAACGACAATTAACTGCAATATATTGTTTGATTTCTAAAGCCCCTTTTATTCAAAGCTTTACTCTTAATATTATACACATGCCTCCATACTGTATAACAAAAACAGAATAAATAAAAAGAAATTATCCCAGCCATTAATATAATTATTATTTTCGGTTTACACACACCCACTCTGGTTGGCAAAGGATATAAGTGCATTAAATGATTGTGATCATTAAAAAAAGCAAAAGCACTTCCATTTTACACTTGCTTCTTGTCCTCGGCTCCAAAACAGAAAACTGTAAAATGAACTGACAGAACCAACTCTTAAATGTAGGTCATGTAGAGTTGTGGGGCCTGTTGACAAGATATGAAACTATATGTGACTTCAACTCAGAGTTTGGCAGTACAGTGGTCGTTTTAGCAAGTGACTCGGCTCTGATCTTCAGGCCTGACCTCTGTGCAGATGATGGATGGGTAAGAGCCAACACTGATAGCTGCATATCCATCAAACAAAGGCTCCCTTGATGAATGAATATGTCCTCTATCAAACGTGCATCACCTCATGAGCTGTCATATGCAGTGAAATGCGTTCTTCCTTTAGCATGAGATTAATGAACTCAGGAAATGATTTAGTCAGCAGCCCACAGAAGGTCAAAAGGAGGTGAGTGTAGGTAAGTTTGGGAGCTGAAAGCTAACCGTAACTTGATCAGGAAGAGTGATCACTGTCAGGGCAACTGCCACAGTGGCTGAGTGAGATTTTATATTCGGACATATTGCTTATGTTCTGAAGTCACTCAACTGAAAACGAAAGAAAAAAATACTACTGGTGGCAAGTGGGGGAGGCCATGTGGGCTGTTGCTAGGCAGGTGTGTCATGCACATATTTTTGCAGTTCACTAGTTGCAGTCTAGGCTCACTTCTTTTTCTCATTTAGTGTTAACAGATTATTTTGCATCTGAATTTCACAGCCAATATACCAATATGAATTTCCATTTTATGCCAACGAAAACATTTTAAATAAAAATTACGTCATTATTGGAGTACATTTTACAAGAAAATACTGTTTCAGTCTTCAGTCTACTTCAAAATTTCACTTTTAATTCAGTGTGATACCTTTTTTTGTTTTGTTTTGTTTTGTTACCAATTTTTTTTTTTTTTTTCAATGTACTATTTAAAAGTTTGGGGCCTGTAAGATTTTTAATGTCTGCTTTCATTTGATCAAAAATACAGTAAAAAAGTAATATTGTGGAAATATTGTTACAATTTATTTATTTATTTATTCCTGTGATGTCAAAGCTGAATTTTCAGCAGCCATTACTTCAGTCTTCAATGTCACATGATCCTTCAGAAATCATTCTAATATGCTGATTTGGTCCTCAAGAAACATAATTTATTATTATGTTATATTTTATCAACAGTTAAATAACAAACAGAATATTCAGAATAAAACTGTATCTTACAGATCCCAAACTTCTGCTTAACATTTTCGCATCTCTTTCTGCTCTGCCTTTAGAAATCCTGATGTTCCTTATAGGAATAAATTTTAAAAAGTGAAGGATCTGACAAACGCCTATAAATTTCAACCTAAAAGTACACAGAATCTAAAGTCCTGTCATTTAGTCAAAGGTCCTGCCTCTCGAGACCAGGCAAAGAGAAACTCTGGCATTTTGATAAAAACCTCTTTGAGTTTCCACAGAAGAAAAGTCTTGAGGGTGGCCAGACGATGACGGAATTTTCACTTTAAAGCAAATGATCTACAGAAGGTGCAACTCAATTGGACTGTCACACCTTCCTTTCTCAGTGTGAATGGACAGGATGCTACTGTTGCTAGGATACAGACCTGGACAGTATCTTAAGGTATATCAATAAAAATTACGTCAGCGATGCTGTTTATTTGTTATGCATTTGAAACATCAAGGGGTCTGGGAAGAGGAAATGATGAGCTACTAGAGATTAAAGGCTAGAGGTTTCAGGAACACAATCATTATTTCTGAACTGTGGTCGGATTGGGATAGATGTTTAGAGGTGACAGGAAACAAATTGATTTTTGCTTCAAGGAGGAGAATAAAGTCCCGCCATCTCTGTGTATATGGCGTAAGTCAATAGTTCCTAAGATTCTTCCATTTAAACCTTGTGTCTGTTGCATTTATGTGCACCTGTAGAAATAAAACTGAGGATGCTTATTTCTTTGATTTTATACTAAGAAATGCATTTCCTCTGAGACTCTATCAGATACAGCTTTCATATTACCAGCTACAGGTTTATGTTTATAGCCCTTGGGGAGACTGCCTGGGGTCCCAGCAGTTTCTCCCCAGCCGTGTCTGCCAATACTAATGTCTGTTATTTTTTTCTTTCATGAAAACAAACCTGGAATGAAAATGGTCTGTCTGCGGTACCTCCCGCTTTTACCTTTGTGTATAGCCTTCTTATTCCTACACACACAGGGTGGAGTGGGAAAATAAAAGGTTGATTTCAGCTTAAGGTGGTAAACAGAATCAAAGGTGTTTGTGGTGTAGTGGCCAAAAGCTCAGGGCTGGTAACTGGGAATTTACTGGTTTGAGGCCTGAACTGAATAAGCAATGAACTTGTGCCCTTGAGCAAGCTTCTCCAGGTATTGTCTTCTGCTCGCGTTTGCCATAACTTCCAATTTGGAGCACTTTAAAAAAAATAGTTCACCCAGAAATGAAAATTTGCTGAATATGTACTCACCCTCAGGCCATCCAAGATGTAAATGAGTTTGTTTCTTAATCAGAACAGATTTGGAAATTTAGCATTATATGACTTGTTCACGAATGGATCTTCTGCAGTGAATGGGTGCCATCAGAATCAGAGTCCAAACAGCTGAAGAAAAACATCACAATAATCCACAAGTAGGCTAATCCATACAATTAGCATCTCAATTAACACCTTGTGAGGTGAAAAGAAACAAATCCATGACAGAAGTGTGGTTTTTTTTTGTTTGTTTGTTTTGTTTTGTTTTTTTTTTGTTTTTGTTTTTTTTGTTTTTAACATTAAACCATTGCTTCTGGCCAAAATATGAGTACATTATCCATAACAACACTTCCCCCTGTTGTTCTCTAGCATCAAAATCCACAGACATAATGTTTGTTTAGAACCATTTTGGGCTGTTTTCGCTTGTCAACTGTGTTTATTCTGTGCATATTTCTCTGTGCATCAGTCTCATTTTTATTTTTTTATTTTTTGGGTGAACTATTCCTTTGAGCAAATCTTTAATTCTCAAAATAAAAGAAAAGCACCTCAAGAATAAAGAGCAAAATTACTTTCTTATAGGCATTCACATGTGCAAATGTCAATACTGTGCAGAAATAAACTTTACATTCTGAATAAAGCATTTACAGGACACATACACACTCAAAATATGACCAAATTCACTGGCATTTTTGATCTTTTTTTCCTCCTTTCTCTTTTTCTTTAGGTCCAAATCCAGGGAATTCAGAAGCAAAGCTGTTGTGTGTTTCAAATTCAGCCTCAGATGACACACAATCTAAAGTCCTGATCTGAAAAATCAAAAAGTGCACAATACGCACTCTTCAATATATACTGTTCAAAAACTCAGATCTGCAGGCACAAAATAGCCAATGTAAACATGTATGCTATGAGAGATGTGCTCACACACAGTAGACAAAGGGTGAGCTACTCTGATGCAGAAAAGTGCTTCTCTTGTCATACTGTTTGCCACAGCAATGGCTTCAAGAGGGATTTCAAAGGATTAGGCAACACAGAGCTGTCAACAAAAGAGTACAAAAGAGGGACTATGAAGACAGAATAAAGAGAGAGTTGAGCTCTGCATGTCAACATACAGAAAAGAGGAACTGGGTTATATTTGCAAGAGAGAGATTACTGACTTACTGGATGCAAATAAGTTACTGGTGTCCATTTATTTTGGGTTTGAAAAAAAGATTTATTCATGACCAAAGGGGCAGCGTTTGGCTGGTTAGTGTGACCCATTTAGTCCCTTATGGTAGATGCCATGACTACACCCAAAAATCATATTATTGTAGATCAGGGGTTCCCATTCTTTGTCTTTCTTTCTCTTTCTTTCTTTCTTTCTTTCTTTCTTTCTTTCTTTCGTAGCCTTACACATTGAAGTACCCCCTGAGATTTTAAATTAAAGGGTAAGTTCCCCGATTTTCAACCAGCTTTGTATTTTTACAATGTCGGTAATATAAGAAAATTAACAATATGTAATTTTTTTCCATTTCCACTCTTCAAACAAACTTATATTTGTCCTTATGCACATTCTTGTGGTGCCATCAGCCAGGCAGCATCGTCATACCATTTACAGCTCAAGTGACTGACTTAAAATAACTTGACGAAAAAAATAAAACATTTCAGCATGTCCTACACCAACCAATCAACTGCTACTTGGATGGATGAGAATACTAACAAACAGCTTTCTCCAGACCAGGTACTATAGACCACCTTGACCTGTACCAACTGAATATCCAGTTTTTCATCTGAGCTTTGAAAGAGGAAGTAAAATAAAAGCAAAATCTCTTTTTTTTCAGATTTTAAGTGCTTAACCAGGGGCAAAATACAAGGTCAGAGGTCTATGAGTGCTCAGAGACAGAATGACTATAGTCAAGTATAGGAACGGTTCGTTGCATGACTGTGTTTTACCATCCTCTGTGTAATTGAGTGTCAACAGTTTTATGCAGAGATATCCATTTCTTTAAGCATCAAAATTGCAATTGTAGGAATGCCAACGATTTATGTACTAAACACAATGTTGCTTTAACCAAGCCATTTAGATGGACGTGAGAAGAACTATTTATCTCCAGGGGTCAAATGACTTCAACCAAAGCCAGAAAGCATGGCTGAAAAGACTTCATAAGTGCAGCAGCATTGTACTCCATGCTCTTAGCAACATCCTTCCTCTATAATTCACTAGCCACCTCCACTTTTAGATTGCCTGATTGATCTTTTTTTCTTTAAATGACCCTAAAGGCGTCAAGCAGTAATGGACTGGCCTCCTACACAGTGTTGGATCTCTGACTTACCTCACGTATGACCACCTGTCTGTTTTACTTCGCCAAGTGCTTCTGGTGTTTCATAATCTCATCTCTCATGGTGCCAGTTCCTCTCAAACATCAGGGGCAACTGGACCAACATTTAATTTTCAAGCCGCAAACCAAATCTGATGGGAAACACTGTGTTAATGCAGTCATTATTGGCACCATATGAGGCAAAGGCGAAGGGGGAATTGACCACCCTTAACTACACATTAAATTCCCTGCACTTACACAAACTTTTATCAACACCCTGTTTTCAAGATGTCCAGAACTCTTAATATTTCAGACAGAATCTTTGATATGCTGACTAAATCTTTGATATTTAAAAATAAGTATCATTTTGTGTTCAGAAATCGCTCTAACTGACGCAGGGTCATTGGGAACTTGAGACAAGCACTTTGAAAAGAAGAACAAAAGAAGATAATATCTAATTAACAAGATTATCTGCTTCAGGCTATTGACAGTTGTGCCTTTGGATGCTCAAGGTTCCTCATAAATATACATTTAAATATATGTGTCAAGATCAAGATGTGTCTTGTGACATTGGAGATGGTGGGATCATCAAGACGGTTCACAGCGCCCATTATATCTGTAGCAGGATCAAAATAAATGGCTTAATTAGTATTTATGCATGCAAATAAATGCTTTGTTTATCAATCCCTTCAAAAACCTCAAGAGCGATAAACATTTATCTAGTGGACACTTCAAATAATTATTTTGCATTCAGATACCCTGTTAAACCATTAGAACAAACGTATAAAATAATCGAGTTTTAGTTGTTGTAGAACATAAAAAGGATCATTAGATATATGGGAAGACTCCCAAAAGCCCCTGGCATGTAGATGCATTTAAACTGCTGTGTGGGAGTAGTGTTAATTATATAGGAAGTATAACAGTCCAGGAATTGACTGGCCTGTTACTTTCTCCAACAGCGCTGAGCTGACCAGAAAGTGGAACAATAAAAAAAAAAAAAAAAAAAACTTAAATCTCTAGGAAAATGGCAAATGAGACAAAGGGTTAGAAACGAGTATCTTAATTTACATTTACTAATTTAGCAAGGTTTTATTCCAAAGCAATGAGGATGATCATATTTGGGGGTCCGTGGCATCTAAAATATTAAAACCCCCTAGCATAAGGTATATAAAAGCCAACGAAACGTCTGGCATACTGAGTTGCATTAGAACTTGTGAGTGCAACTTTAATTAGACAGAAGGCATTGTTTCAAAGCAACAAACAGCATGTTTAAATAAAAGCTGTGTGAATGATGTTGGATTTATACACATAATACTGTAAGCCAATCAATAAAGAATGCAAGTAAAAAGAGGATTATATCAAAATAAGCTTATTTCCAAGCACTGGTTGAATGCTGAATCTTTAAGCCTTGCCAGAATTAAAAGAGATAGCTTTTGTTTGTTGACATCATGTATTACAACGAGCATTCAATTTCAATTTTTTTTTTTTTTTTTTTGAGAGAGAGAGTTGGACCTTTTATAATAGTGTATAGTTTCTGCACACCTTCATCATGTTGTGAAGTATTAATGTGAATTAACTTTGTGTCACTAAGGCAAAACCAGAGGGATGTTTTCTTAAAAATACTGATTATTTTTATTTTTATAGAGTTGATGATGGAATCCAGGCTATTTTAGTCTAAATAAATAAATAAATCTCTCTGTGCCAAGTCTGTATAAGACGTCTCCAGCTATGGTCTAATTACAGATTTCCGATGCTTTGTTTACTAGACTTTTGACATGGCTTTAAAAGTGTTAATTTTTAAAGCCAGGGGAAAAAAAAAAAAACATCTTTGGAGTCAAGGGGACCAAACAGCTTTAGAGTTTAATCTTACAAGTTGAAAGCTCTAAGCCTCATGTTTTGTATAATAATTTTTTTCAGGGTTACGAAAAAACATATTAGAGCAAATCTTCTGTAAATCTGTACTTGAAGCCACCTGTGTACATAATTGGGACACGTCTGGCATCGCTTTGCTGTTATACATTTAAATTAATATTGAACAGAAGAAAATGTATTATTCAAAGCATCAAGTGTTCTCTGGGATGTAAATGTAGTTTGATGCAGAAAAACACAATATATTCATATTCCTGACATTAATCTATGGCTTTAATCTGAGTTTTATCTCTCTCTAATATTAATTCAGTAAATGAATCCATTTATTTGTATCCATGGTACTCAGACACACAAGTTGAGAGGTGTATGTGGTTTATATCCAATTAATGAGTTTTTATCTTTGATGTCATCATTTACTAGTAACTTTTCGGCTCCAAAACATTTGGTGAAAAACAAAGGATGTTTGAACCAGAGGGGGAATATTCTGTGTTGCTTGATTTCAGTTTAACCATCTCTGATTAATTTATCAGGGAAGTCTGTTAAGGAATCATACAATATAAATTAACAACTTGATATAGGTTAGAAAACACGAAAACCCCAGAGAGAATGTTCCACATTCTCCTAAACTTTTTAAGTGTTCCCTGCAGGCACATGATAAATTGATTGCACTGTTTGACTTGCGTTGGCACACGGAGGCATAAAACTGTACCACTCGCATCATCCAACCATAAACAATAACATTAAAGATTACTTTTCCTTTTTGGAATATTAATCATGCCGTATTGTAGAAGCAACTCTGTCAAAACAGATATGGCTCATTCATGAGCGTGTTTCTCAACAGTATGCGGTTCTGCCGCAAAGTCTTCCAACAAAGCTCAAAGAGAGTTCAGCGGTAATCATACTATCTGAAGAAAAATGTCAGGCCTGACATTATCTCAAGCATAACAGCCGAGAGACTCCCTGAGTTAAACAGCATTTTAAGACCAAGACAAGCACTCGGGTCATGGCAGACATCCGGATGACCTTCAAAACAGGCAGAAGGAAATTAAGCCCACTGCTCATCTCTGCCTGGACTACAGTAGCCACTGGAGCGCTTTGCCAAGTTTGGGTTTGTGAAGTGATTCATTATTCGCGATCTCAAAGGCCGATGCATGTAAATGAGGAGTTTGAGCAAATATTATTGTGCTTCTCTTTTTGATGTTATGGAGGTAAAGCTTCTCAAACAGACTGGTGCTAAATGTTAGCTGTATATCAGGCTGTGGAACCCTGTACAGAGCTCTCCAGTTATTAAAAGATACACGGAAATACATTCGGAACAGGAGCTAATCATACAACAAGCAACCTGAACTGTGCAAACACCACACTCTCATCACTCAATCTTTATCCGTGCATTCCAAAGCTCATTTTGGAGGATTTGTTCACCGCCAAATTAAAATTATGCCAACATGTATCCACTCTTATATTATTCAAAACACATTTTAGCCTTCTGCGGAATATGATAGGAGAACTACATTCAAATGTTTTTTTTTCCCTCTCTTATGCTCACCAAGCCTGCATTTATTTGATCAAAAATACAATAATATTGCAAAATATTACAACAATTTAAACTACATGTTTTCTATTTAAATAGATTTTGGAATGTAATTTATTCCTGTGATGCAAAGCTGAATTTTCAGTGTCACATGATCCTTCAGAAATCATTCTGATTTGGTGCTCAAGAAACATTTCTTATTATTATCAGTGTTGATAACAGTTGTGCTGGTCAATATATATATTTTTTTCAGGATTCTTAGATTAATAGAAAGTTCAAAAGAACAGCATTTATATGAAAAAGAAATCTTTTGTAAAATTACAAATTATTTACTGTCACTTCAGAACAATTTAATGCATCGATGCTGAATAAAATATTAATTTCTTTCAAAATCAATCAATTAAGCAGTCTTACTGACTCCAAAAGTTTGAATGGTAGTGTAAATTGTTCTTTTCTATATGTAAAAGTGACCCCATTAATGGATATAACTTCAGAAGATTTGGATTGGCCTTTTTTTTGTTAAATTGTTATAACACTAAATATACATGACTTTTCTGTTTTTATATGCTCACATGCATGTACTGTATCCTTATGTCACTGTGCCAACTACTGTGTAGTTTACTACAGCAATCATACTGTAAAGTATGCAACTCACACAGAATTGTAACTAGAAAGGTGCCTAGTACATGCCTGAGAGGATGGTACAATATTATTAGTCTTAGATGTAGGAGTCTAAAATAACTGAATTTAAAGCCACTTCCCTGCGTCATTCAAACACACGATAATATCCCAAAAAGACTGCAGAGGTGTGATGGAATCTTCCAAACTGAGGCGAGAAGTTCACCAGAGCAACATTTTAGTGGTGCATGGATAACACTGAGATTGCCTGGGAGCAAACCAAACAAAAACCAACCAGTATTATTAACAACATAAAAGCAAAACATCCACTGATTTGGTGCACTCTGTGGGGCATATCTAACAGTGTGGACACCTACCAACCTCAGAAAAGGAAAGACCACCCTCAGACTGATAAAGACAGACAGAATAAAGTCTGCCGCTGAGATCAAAGTGTCAAAGTAAACACTCAACCCTGAAATAAGCAGTAAACACTGAGAGAAACTCGCTAGGAGACACAGACAGAGAGATTTAACCACAGCTTAATTCATTAAATCGACTCGACAAATCACAAAATGATTTGCATTTCACAGAGACTGAAAAAAATGCAAATGCAAGGAGTTAAAAAAAAATTGACAGGAATGTGAACATGAATCTTAATTCTCCATCAATTGCTGGGCACACAGTGTCCTTAAAAGCATCTTAGATGTGGATACTTATTACCATTCAGTCAGCAAAATGTTACCCCATGTTGTCAAAAAGGATTGGTGAAAAACTATTGTGAAAAAGGGTCAAATTTTACAGCTAAAGATTAATTCTGAACAAATTGTGACTAAGAATAAGAAATTACCTTTCCTTTTTGAGGCATATAAGAGGCTTAATCTGTGCCCAGGAAATTTGTTCCCTGGTTGCTGCAATAAATGGAGAGGGACAACACTTCACAAGAACAAGCCAATTCAAAACAAAGAGGCAAAGTGCCAAAATGTTTTGCAATGCTAATACCAAGAACATGGCGTTCAAACCACGGACAATAATCACAATTATCCACTTACAAATCCACTTGTGGCAATCTCACTGCAAGACACATAATAGGAGAATTACAGCCGTTGATACGAAGCTCACAAGCATAGCGCTTAATTTAGAGAACAATTTAAATTCATATTAACTCAAAACATGACAAGAAAGGTTTGATTTAGTCCTACGGTGAATGTCAAAAACCCTGCCTACCACTTAGCATGCTTTCATTAGACCATTTACTTCAAATTGCAAACGTGATAGCTTTTTGTTTCTCTTAATTGAAATGAAAACAGATCATTCTAAAACCAAAGACAAACAGGGAAAGAGTGCAATTTCAATTCTAACACTACCTTTACAAGATATTAGTAGGAAAAAGTTAAGCATACAAAAATAAACGATTTTGAAATTACACTCGTGGGGAATATGTAGAAAATATTCATTATATTTGAGAAAAAA